>CAKNXH010054206.1:22615-45173 GCA_932178445.1 Andricus quercusramuli
GTTCTAAGTGTTTTGTTGAATACACGCCTGATTCCATTGGTTTCGAAGGAATTTAACGATATTGTTGTGAGTCCGAAAATACTAATCGCACGATCGGTTGCTGCTCACATGCTGCTGCTGTGATTTACTATCTATCCCATGCTCGACATTTGTCGAAAATCATTCGACCAGCAGAAATATTGAGCAAACTGTTCGTACGACGAATAATGGTGCCTGTAATTAATGAGGATAGCGACGATGATTAATTCAAAACTTTTATAACGGGTTTCCATTTCACATGCTATTTAAAACATTCAGAAACATTAAAAATACAGAATTTGATCATAAGTAATATTCAGCATTTCAATATTAATCCATGATACCCTTATGAAAAAGAAGTATTGGTAAGTATCAGACTTAACCCTTGTTTGACACACTGGGGTGCAAAACACCCCACGACCATTTTTCCTTACTTTCATAATTGTTTAATTGATACTTAATTTTAATTTTTTGCTATATAACCTACAAATTCCTTTAAAGTAAGCTCTTAAGATTATCTGATACAATTTTCGAGTAAAAATATTCTATAGATTATTTTTTTAAACAATTTTCGTCGCTATTGTGTAGGGCACCTCAGAAGTGTGTCAAGTAAGGGTTAAGACTTTTTTTGCGAATAAGTATTGGAAAGCCAAAACTTTTTCGGGGAAAAAGTACTGGATCCAATACTTACCAATACTTCTTCTTAATAAGGGTATCTGCAATCTGTGAAAGTTTTTATTTAAAAAAAGTACCTTCCATATTGATTAAAAATCTGAGAAATTTCTGAAAGTTAGCACATGAGATGACCTTTCATTTATGAAAAATTTGAAACAGTACTCAAAAACTTTTTGACCAAAAAAATGTTTTGAAAATTAGAATTTCTCTCAAAAATTTGAATTTTGCGCCAAAACACTGGAAACAATTTTTTTTAGGTGTATTCTAGTAATTTGTTTTTTAGTAATTTTTTTAGATTTTTCCATTACACAGATGTGTCACAAACAAATAAAAACCATAAAACACATTTTCAGCCACCATGACTATGGGGATGGTGATGGAGGTCCAAAATGTGGAAAAAAGTTATGATTTCAAGTCCCAGAAAACTCGTCATTGAAAATCTAATTACAGCCAAGGGCATTTTTGACCTGCTTAACGGGATAGGCCCTTTCGACGTTTTGAGGCCCCCTGAGTAAAAAAAAATAGTTTTTACGTCGGTGTCTGTCTGTCTGTCATTGTCGAAAAGGAAATCTCTTTAGTTATCTAAAAAAAATGTGTTTATGCACACTTTGTAAAATAAATGCAAACAAATTATTGTGAAATAAAGAACAAATAATAAAATACACTTGCTTAATTTTGTTCTGTCCAATTCAGATGTTGCAAACAGAGGCACAATATTTACAAAAAATCACGTTTTTCAAATATTCTAAAAAAACACGAATTGAATATTACAGTTTTCAATTCGTAGGATTTGAAAAGATGCGTACTACAGTTTTGTTTTAAAATCGATCTTAAGCTGATGTCATAATTTGTTCGTTTAAATTATATCTACAAATTGGCTTTTATCCATTTTTTATAGGACGTGTAGTTTTTGATTTAATCGTGAAAAATAACATTACAAATAAACAAGTTGAAGTTGTGTAAAAACGTCTAGAAATTAATGGCAAATAAGGAACAAATATTAAAATAATCATGAAAAATAATTTTTTTTTCTTTATTTTGCTATATCTAAATGAGCAGTTTGGAGCCGAGATATACAGATATTAATATAGTATACATTTAATATAGATAAACGTTTATTTTTCAGCCTGCTGGTCTTAAAAAATTGGCTTGCTTACACCTCCATTTTTACAGAATTTTCTTAAAACTAACCCTTAAAAACTAACATCCATTAATTCATTATGTCTAAGACCGAACGCACTTATCGCCTTGCCTTCCTCGCTTCGACTCACTAGCATATCCCTCCTTTCTCGCATTGCCTCGCTTGCCAAACTCTGTTTTCGCGGCTAATACCTACTACTTATCTACTATTTACAATATTTACAACTTATTTATATCCACTTTCTCTCCTATTTACAATCTTTCCTTCTCCATTCCTCTTCCTCCTTCCTTCTCGTTTCCTCCATCTTACCCAACACTCCCTTCACCCATGCTACTGCCCTTTTTTCCCCCTTTTCGTGCATCAATACCCTGGCGAAGGTATCTGATAGGAATTCCTTCCGAACCAATCCGAAATTATCCGAATCATTCCGGAATCTGTATCCGAACCGATCCGAGTTAATTCGAACTAATCCGAAATTTTTTTTACATTTCGTTCGATCCAAATCGGTCAAAAATTAATCCGACTCAATCCGGTTCAATACGAACTTCCAATCCGAATGAATCCGAACCAAATTTTCAATCCGAATGAATCCGAACTCGGATTGACCAAAAACGATTTTTAATCCGAATGAATCCGCATGATTCGGATGATTTCGGATTGGTTCGGAAGGAATTCCTATCTGATACTTTCGCCTCTACGCACTCCTCCAACCAGTGTTCCACTCTTGCCTTCCCCTTTCCACACAGTTCACACATCCTCTTCTCCCGAGAGAGCCAGAACCTATTGAAACCCTCCATGCACGCACACCTCATCCTCGCTATAAGCTCCTGACTTCCTTTTTCTCCTTTCTCACATAAATATTGCGCTCTTGCCCTTGGCATAATCCACACATAGTTCCCATTAAACCTTGACTCTCTTATTCTCTCTTCCTCTTCTGTCCTCTCTCTCTCTCCATGCCGTTTTTCTTAATCAACTCATATACCTACCTCCCTTCCTCGTGCATCCTTCTCACTTAATCCATCTGCAGTCCATTCGTTCTAAAGTACCATTCCCTCTCAACCTCCATCTTCCCACTTCCTCTCCTATTCTCCTTCTCCCACCGATACTCCCTAACCAGCCTACTTCCACCCTCTTCCAAAAATTTCTCCTCATATTTACACGCCCGGCTCCCTGCTAGAATCCCTACACTCGTTCTCCCCGTCTCCCTCCTGACAATATAATTAGGCGTGTTCTTTGCCAACCCCAGGGTCCACTTTACATACCTCTCCTGCGTTCTATTTACCTCTTCACTTTCCTTCCACCCCCACACTTCTACCCCATACAATAGCACACTCATCACTAGTGAATGAAAAAATTTCATTCTCCTTCCAAAATCATCTGCGAATAACTTCTTTCCCAACCCCCACACCTGCCTCAATACGACATTTGCCCTCCTCACCCTCTCTTTTATGTGACCATCCACTCCCCCCTTCCTCCGAAACACGAAGCCCAGGTACACAAACTCTTTCACCTCCTGCACCTCCTTTCCCTTTCACTCCCCTCCCTTATCCGTTCCCCCTCCTTTTCTGAACACCATAACCTTGGATTTTTCTGCATTCAGCTCTAACCCCTTTTTATCCAGGTATCTTCTCAACCTCTTGATCATCTCCTTTATGGCCTCCTCGTTGCTTGCCAGCAACACTATGTCATCTGCATACGCTAGTGACCAAATTC
Organism: Andricus quercusramuli; assembly: GCA_932178445.1. Classification (NCBI taxonomy): domain Eukaryota; kingdom Metazoa; phylum Arthropoda; class Insecta; order Hymenoptera; family Cynipidae; genus Andricus; species Andricus quercusramuli. Next base: position 26,163 of record CAKNXH010054206.1, read on the forward strand.
TAATCCCTCCTATCCTCACTCCTCCTACCACCCCGGCCCCCAGCTTACTTTCCATATCCGCCATTAAAATCGCAAAAAGCGTTGGGCTAAGTGGACACCCTTGCCTTAAACCCCTATCCATCCAGAATCCCTCCGAAATCCCTTCCCCTCCTCTTACCTTGTCTTTGGTCTCTTCATATATTATCTCCCTTACCCTCTCAATCAGGCCTCTCTCCACTCCCCTATCCTCCATCGCCTCTCACTAACTCCCCCTATATATATACATTTAATATATTAAAGTTGAACATAATATAGAAGAATTCGCGTATTGGACAAATTTTATTCGAGTGCGAAGCACGAGATACATGATGAGAATGTGTTCGCTAAAGCCGAAGGATCTTTAACAAAAGAGAATTCACAATCACTAAATTACTACTGTCGAATATCTCACATTTAATTGTCAAAGAGTTTGTATAAACGTGGGGAAGTACAAAGGCCGAGCACATAGCGCGAGAACCAACAGTCGCGCGCCCTAACGCAGCGGGCAGATTTTTTGTATTAAAGTTTCTCGAAAATTTTCAATTGCCGTGCAAATTGGTAATTAGGTGGCAATAATAATATAATAATATAATAATAATATAATAATAATATAATGTTTAAATGTCTGTTTAAATGTTTGTGGGCGCGTAGAAATTCGTATAGCCTAGGAAAATGAGAATATGCCTATTTTTTTGTTTCGTTGTAGGGTCATTCTTCAGCTTGCTAAAATGTTTTAGAAATTTTTGATAATGTAATGTAAAAGAGATAAAACTGTGAGTTCACTCTAAGGATTCACCTGTTTGGCGACTGGAGGCTTTTTCTCACTCCGTTCAAATGTCTACCTAGAGACTTATGCCCTAAAAGTTTATTACTAGAAACTTGAAGTGTCATTGTCATCAGCTTACTGCGGCTGCGTGACCCGTCCCCTAAACACCCTTAACCCTAAACTCTGAAAAACTGCTGTTGGTCGAAAAGAGGCAGCAACATTACTTTGCATAAGTGTGTCTCCTTCGCACTCATAGTCGAAATGGATATTTTAAAAGTTAAAAATAAAATGCTTTGTAAAGTTAATTTGGAGATATTTTTATGACCAAAATTTCTGCACTTATTCAAAATAATCTGTTTATCGGTTCATTGTTAAATATCGGAATTAATTAGTCTTGCGAAATATTTAATGAATAAAAGTAAACATTTAATTCCTGCAAATAGTATTTTTTATTGAATAAAGTTTTCAAGAAAATATTCAATATGTCAGTAAAAATTCTTTTGCTGATAAAACGAAGAATTGTTCACTTATTTATTTTCGATGCATAAAACTAAAATTATGAGTTCTATCAAAAAGTGTTCTAAAAAAATGGTGGATATTTGAAAAAACTTCAATTCTACTGTTAAAATTTTTTCACGTAATGATAAGCATGTAAAAAGAAAGGAAGGTTTCGAGCAATATCGGAATTTTAAGAAATTATTGTTTAGCGCACATCGAGACAATTAATTTCAAAAGAGATAATCTACAAATTTTTTTAACGATGCTTTATCACTATCCAATTCAGAGAAAATCGAAAGCAGGTACTCAGGGAATTTGCTGTACTCAGTAGTTTAATGATCATTCAAATTTTGCAAATTAAAAAATGGTTTTCTTCATCATAAAAGAACGACTAAAAAACAATAACATCGAAATCCTGAAAATTTTTTTTTGCTCTCAGGGCTTTTTCTCCGCGGAACTTGACAAATATTACACAATCATGAATAGATATAAATAAATTGCAGCAGTTGATTTAATTTTGTACATATCATTGATTGATTAATTTTAATAAAGCAACTGCACTGAGCGAAGAAATCTTGTGTAGTTCGGGTTTTCACACCAACAGTTCGGATGGCTTCCTTTTTTTCTTTTCTTACACGAAGATTGGCGCGCTCGCACGACTGAGGCGTGCGAGCACCCCAACCATTCGGGTGCTCGCCTCAAACAGCAGCACCTCAGGCAGTTGGGCGCCCGCCCGAATAGTTCAGGTGCTTGCACGACTGATTCGGGCGATTAAAGTTGTCAACCGCATTGGACGTTGCGCGTTCGACGTTTGCGTATGTACTATTAAAATTAATCCTTCATTACACAGGCTGACAAAAATGACATCATGTTTGTACCCAAATACCGGACTACGTGACCCCGAAGGATTTTGGTATCCTAGAACCGAATCCGTTATCCAATTTTTTCCTATACGTCACGTTTTTGAAATATTCTAACCTGAAAGTGCAAAAATCGCTTTTTTTACCCTTACTTGAGGCAATATAACACGAACAGAATTTTTTTTCTCTAAAAACTGCTAACGCCATCGTTTAGTACACCTTTTTATCTTTCATTTCCGTTATTGATCATCCCAAACCGATTTTTCTTTCTCCGGGATATGACACACTATCCATCCAGTTTTTCTTCGCCTTGCAATGTTCCACAATGCATTGGTGAAACTGAAATGGTTAATCTGTGACATCTCGGAGAAAGAAATCGGCTCAGGATGATCAAAAATGTAAATGGAAGATGAAAAGGAGTACTAAACGGTGGCATTAGCAGTTTTTAGAAAAAAATTGCTGCTCGTGTTATATTGCCTCAAATATTGCTAAAAATAGCAATTCTTGCACTTCCAGGTTAGAGTATCTCAAAAACCTGACCTATAGAAAAAATTTGGATAACGGATCCGGTTTGAGGATACCAAAATCCTTTGAGGTAACATAGTCCGGTCTTTGGGTTTAAATTGTGTCGGCCTGTATTATTAATTAGAATAAATGAAGTTGCTCAAATTTAAAAGCACAAAAAACATTTAAACATAAGCTTTTTAGAATTGTTCAATTTGGAGAAAATTTGAAATTAAACAATAATTCATTGTTTACACAATGACATAATGTTTTCAGTAGAATTTATTACTCCTTAAAATCATTCAATATTATGTTTTATTCAGAAAATACTACTTTAAAAACATTTTGGGGAAAAATAATTGTTCAAACAAATAGAAATTTTGTCAACATCAGAATAAAACTACCAAAATTATGTAAATATTCGATGATAAGTAGCATATGATACCAATTTGAAAAAACTAGACATATCTGGCGCGATTTTTAGAAATTTTGAAAATAAACAATAATTAATTGTTCAAATAATCACATGATGTATTTAAAAAAATTCACCACCCCAATCAGTGACAAACTTATATTTCATTCAGAAGGTACGATTATTTTTTACTTTTATTGGAAAGAAATGCTTACATAAGTTTTATTTGCATAGAAAATCAAAACTTGTTTAAAAAGTCATACGGGATATTCAAATTATTAAATAGTATTTATTTGTATTGAAAAATACGGCAGAAAATGCTGAAAATCAACAATAATACGTTAAAATGTATTTTTTCATTCTTGGGTCATATTTGAGGCGTTGTGGGGGGGGGGGGGGGGGGGGGGAGAGTTAAGATGAAAATATATTTAAATGGTTTCATTCCATAGACACTCCTCTTCAATCCTTCAAAAAATTGGTAATTTTTTACCAATCCCTGAAGTACCAGTCAAATTTTTTAAAAATCCAAAAATTTCCCATTGTAAACATTCATGGGATTTTCAAGTGCCCAGTGGCACATGTTAATATCGGAATTTCGAAAAAAATAAAGATTTTCTTTCTTTGGAAATGGAAACTTTGGGAGGGACCTCTTGTCCTCTAGCTCGAAAAAAGTTTTTTGGATCATCTCAATACACATAGATTGTGTGAACATTTATGAAAATACTGAGCTTAAATTTTTTTAATAAGATGAATAATAACCCTGGGGGCCGTGCACAAATTACGTAAACTCCTTTAGGTGGGGGGGTGGGTCAACGATTTTTCTATGCTGTCTTACATGGGTGGTATGTGGTCGAAAACATTTCTCACGTAAGATTTTTGCAAGCTGCGAATAACTAAAAATCAAAAGTAAAACATACATTTATAACTTTTATGTGGAAACAGTTGTTTGTCAGCGCGATCTAGTACTGAAATTTTCAACAATTTCTGGAGATTATGTATTTCAGGTTAGGTGGGGAAAATCCAAGATGTCTTTAAGCCAAGTGGCAAACAATAATATCAATTGCATGGGAAGAAACATTAGTTTTTTTTTTTTAATTGAAAAAGGAATGATCTTTACCACAAGCGTATTTATATATTGGTTTTAATTTTCCAAAAGCAAGTTGATTATTCAATAAAATCTATTATTCTTGTTTATAATGAATTTATTATTTAATTCAATAGCATTTGAAAAAAAAAACACATAATATTCAAATACACTTATGTTGAAAAATTATTCTTTTCCTAGTTATTACAAAAATAAAATTTCGTCCAATGCAATCGGTATTATTGCTTAGCTCGTGACGTGCAGACATCTTGCCAAGTGACGTCACAACTTGAAATACCTAATTCAGTTACCATCTACTACCTCTCCAGTCGGCATCGTCGGCATTTATTTAATCCTCACTCTTTATACATAAATACCGACGCAGGTATGTGCCGGCAGATATGTACCTTAATGTGCACACCATTGATGTCTATATGCCCGCCCGACAGGCGGGAGCGACGCGGTCCGGCGAACTGCATGACCGACGGTCCGGTAAAATGCAGGCTGAGTGTGCGAGTAGAGTAAAATTAAAAAAATATTTTTTTATGTAAATAAAATAAAAATTTCCAAATAGCACGAAAGGTAATGCCGAGATTCTGCGTATAATAAGTCCAAGTTGAAAGAAACATGCCAATATTATAAAAAGATATATCTTTTTATAATATTGACATTTTTCTTCCAACTTGGACTTTATATTATTATACGCAGAATTTCATTACCTCTCGTGCTATTTGCTAATTTTGTTGATTTTGTTTGCAAATCGCACACTTTCACTCACATCCGAGCGAAAATTCACGTGTGTGAACGCCACACGACAAGAACAGCTGATCCAAAACCAGCATGCGCGTTTTCGATCTCAAACTACTCGCACTATCAGCCTGCAGCGCTCGTGCAAGTCGCAGGCCCGTCGTTCATCGCCGTTTGCAAGCCCGACGGGCGTCTAATGTGCCGGACCGTTGTCTGCCGTTGTACGCCCTTCGGTCGCATTCCGACTCTGCCGGCCTGTCGCGTGCATTTAGCAGGCACGCTGGTCTCCAGCCTGTCGGGCCGATCACGTGCCGGCACGTATTGTTATCTGGGACTCCTGTGCGTCTTACAAGATGAGAAAAAAGGAGCAGAAGATGTAGAACGGGTAGCAAAAATTGAGCTGGACATCGAAGAGGAAGACTACCCAATTGCATTCAGGACCGGATCGTCTAAAGACTCGACGCAATTTCTTCCAGTTCTAAAGTCACCTGCAGATTGGCTTACTAACATTTGGACATCAGAATAAATTTTATAGAGTCGGAAAAAATTACGTGATGTAGGGGGGCGCCCCGGGCGGGGCAAAAACTTACGGTGTCTCACAAAGGGGGGTACGTGGTTCAAAATTTCAGAAAAAAAGTTGACGTAATTTATGCACGGCCCCCTGGCGGACCGGCCGAACGCAAACATTACGCTACAGCGTAATGGTAAAGTAATATGGCATTATAATTAATAAAAGAAACAAAATTAATATGTAAACTGTTGCAATTATAATAAAACGTTGAAATTTACGTTAAGTGGTCATGCCGTAATTGCAAAAAGTTGCTTTGGCAGCGTTAAAAAATAAAAAAAAACAAAGTGACCGTCATTGAAGTCGGGCCCCTGCATATTGGCAACCCGCTAACGCGGCTTCAAGAGGGTTGCCAGTCTGCAGGGGTACGACTTGAATGACCGCCACTTTGCTTTTTTATTTTTTATAACGCTGAGAAAGCAACTTGTTGCAATTACGGCATGACCATTGAACGTAAATTTTAACGTTTTATTATAATTGCAACAGTTTACATATTAATTTTGTTTCTTTTATTAATTATAATGCCATATTACTTTACCATTACTTTACCATTAATTTACGATTACTTTACCATTACTTTACCATTACGCTGTAGCGTAATGTTTGCGTTCGGCCGGTCCACCAGGGTAAATAATATTGAGATTAATTTTTCAAAAACAATTCTAAAAAAGCTTATGTTTTAATGTTTGTTGTGCTTTTAAATGTAAACAACTTGATTTATTCTATTAACTTTAATAATACGTGCGCAAACATTGAATGCATAACGTCCAATCCGGTTGACAACTCGAATCGTGAGCACCTGAATGGTTGGGGTGCTCGCTGACCCCGACATTATCCAAAATCAACTTTATATGAGCTTATTATTTCCGTCTTAATATGTTCAAATTTTTGCAACCAGCTTGAACCCCTGAAAGCTATACCTCCGATGCGGCAAACATGTATATATTTTCTTCCAAAATTTAGAATGCGAAACAAAAATTGTGGTGAACATTAAATATGTTAGAAACACCATTTCTCAACGTTCATTTACCATTTTGTTATCTGGATGGTTCTCCGATCCTACGAGAGTATCAAGAGAGGGTCCAGGTAGACGTAGTTTAAGGGCCGATTTCACCAACTCCGATTAAGTTGTTAATCCCCGATTATTGTAATTTAATCGGAGCCTTGCGTTCCACCATTTCCGTAACGCTGGTTAAGAGAGTTTAATCATCATTTAATTTAACCGCCCGATTTTGGCTGATTAACGGACGTAATGCGTGATTACCGATGGTAGCACCAAACGTAACCTATAGAATTGCAGTGTGCGTTCAGTATACAGTTCGAAAATGGAAAATTTCTTTTATGATGATTTTCTATCATCTGATGATGATGAAGATATTCTGCACATTATCAATAGAAGACCGAGAGTAATTAAAGAACGAGTGAATTATTTAGAGACATTGGGTGTTCATCCATATTCATTTTCACAAATAAACACAAATAACTGGACAAATCTTCACTCGTCTTCTTTTCTTCGAACTATGTAGCCAGCACGTTACTGTTTGTTCACACGCAATATGACCTCAGCGACCGATGCTCGCGCACGTACTTCACGGGACTTGAAAGTTGACCAATCAGAATCGTCGGATGAAGAGAAAATGGAAGTTATTGTGAATGGGGTATATGATTAAATAATGGAGAATCAAAACTTGATGATAGGACACGGTGGAACGCATTAGAAGTTAATGTCGGTTAAAACCTTGATTAAAAAATAATCTTGATTAGTTAATCGCCATTTTAATCGATGTTGGTGAAATCGGCCCTAAGGGTGTTGGTTAACTTCGACTTGGATTTTTTTTTTATAGGCACGGCATTGACTCCATATATAATTTTTCCCAAGTATTTGAGAGCGAAAGAAAGGAAACTTGTCAAATATTCGGGGTTTTGCGAGATCCTCGCAATAATTGTTTTCGCGGAAATCATGAATTTTTCGAAAGGGAGAAATCTGCGGATAGCAGGAGACAGCATTTGAACGGCGAGAACCGTTCGCAAATTTATTTTTTTACTCACAAGTCTGACATCGCAGAAGCATTTTCAGTTGTCATTGCAAATTCGAAGACCCAAAACTTGATGATGGCGAACCTAAATTTTGCGAAATACGTCGCGAAATGGAGAAAAAACCGTAAGAAAATTGAAATGTCATGTGTATGTGAGGACCATAAGACTGTATTGGTAAGCAGCAAAGCAAACTCGGCATATAAACCAGCTGTCAAATTCGCGCTCCGAATCTCCAATACTCTGAAGTACGCACCACACATTGCCACTCGCGAAATCGTGGCGCAAATATTTAAAAAGTTTTTGCAGGTAGCAACTGCAAATGCACCAATTTTATGGATAAATCAATCTATGATTGTATGTAAATTTGCCAACGGCAATACCACGCTGGAAACATCAGTTCCCGTAAGATCACTGAAGTTAAGCAGCGTTGGGCGCGGTTAGTACTTGGAAGGGTGACCGTTCGGGGAATACTGCGTAGTGTTGGCCCGTCGTGGGTGTGGTGGACCCACACTGGTAGTATTTATCCACCTAGAAACACTACCCGAATCGGGTAGTGAGGCAATGAACTTTCGAGTTCGAAATGCTATTCAATTTTTTATATGTAAATTTGTAAATTTACCCAGTTTGAAATTATAACTTTGAAATTATGATTTAAAAATGTTGAGATCATAAATGATAAATTTATCAAGTTATCCAGCAATAATTCCGAAACCATCAAGTTCGGTTTGTGAAATTTCGAAATTAGGACCTCTGCAAATTGATTTATAAATTCCAAGTTTATCAAGTGGTCCAACTATGAATTAATTATATGAAGAAGCTTGTATCTGGGGACACGGATTCTGGTCATCTTTTGTGAGCGAAGAGGGCCTCATTTGAGATAAAAAAATCTGAAACAGTTTACTAAGATGGAAAGCGATTCACGAGAAAATGGGTTACAAGAAATCCGCGCAAAATAACCATGGGTTTGAATTACAGGACTAAAGAGTAAGCAGCGGCGGGGTAATGGTTTAGGTTCTAGGCTACAGATTCTGCCGTCATGCGTTCAAGTCTTCGTACTCTCTTCAATTTTTTTTTTCTAATTTTTTTTCAATACATTGCCGTGAATATGTATAAACATTATTAAAACAACAATAAAAAGTTTCAAAAATATATTTTAGAAATACAAAAAATATTACTGTTGACACAAAAATATTTTTATAATCTGTCGATTTGTTTATCAATCATTTCTTTCATTCATACATAAATTTCGGGATTTTCGAAATTATAAAAACTAGTTATTTGGAAAGTTATAACGATTTTTTGCTGCTGAATATCAATATTTTTTGAATAGGGTGAAGCAACAAAAATCTTTTTTGTGATAAGCTTTTGGAGGGCGGGGGTGCTAAAAAATGCCCTTTATCCTACAACAAATTATCAATAAAATGAAGAACATGAATAAAATCAATAAATTTAATAAAATAAAATCAAGAAAATCAAATTTTAATCAATAAAGTCAAAATTATACTGATTTTAGTGATTTTATTCAATTTATTGATTTGATTTCATGGATATCAATTTTATTTTATTGTTTTTAGTGATTTCATTCAATTTATTAATTTTTTTCATTTATTTCATCGAATTTTTTAATGAAATAAAGAAAATAAGTATGAATATTTGATTCTTTTATTAAAAAATACAATCAAATGACTCAATAAAATCAATAAATTGAATAAGATTACTAAACTCGATAAAATCAATTTATTATCAACAAAACCAATGAAAAAAACCACATCAATGAAATGTACATTTCACTGATTTTATTCAATTTAACGATTTTATTCTTTTGATTGATTTATTTTATTTTACTGATTCTATTGATTTTGTTGATTTGATTGATTCTGTTCAATTTATTGATTTTTTTATTTCAAATATTTGACTTTGAAAAGCTAATTGAATAAAATCACTAAAATCAAGAAAATCAAATTAAAATCAATAAAGTCAAAATTATACTGATTTTAGTGATTTCATTCAATTCACTGATTTTATTGATTTTTTATTGTATGAATTTGATTGATTTCATCGATGTTGTTTATTTTATTGATTTTGTTGACAATAAATCGCTTTTATTTATTTCAGTGATTCCATTAAATTTATTGCTTTTATTGATTTATCCGATTCTATTTTTTAATAAAAAATCAAGTAGATCAATAAAATCACTAAAACAAAAAAATTAAATTATTATCAATAAAATTTTAAAAAAAATCAATATCATGAATGTAATCAATAAATTGAATAAAATCACTAAAATCAGTAAAATCAATGCAATTTTGATTTTATCGATCATAATTTCATTTTAATATTTTATTCATTATATTGATTGCATTGATTCATTTGATTGTATTTTTTAATAAAAAATTGAAATGTTTACAATAAAAAAAAACAATAAATTGAACTGAATCAATAAAATCAATAAATCCAATAGAATCAATCAAATAAAATAAATCAATCAAAACAATAAAATCGATCAATTGAATTAAATCACTGAAATCAGTAAAATGTACATTTCATTGATGTGGTGTTTTAATTGAGTTTGTTGGTAATAAATAGATTTTAACGATTTTAGTAATCTCATTCAATTAATTGATTTTATTGAGTCATTTGATTTTATTTTTTAATAAAAGAATCGAATATTCATACTGATTTTCTTTATTTTATTAAAAAATACGATGAAATGAATTTAAAAAATCAATAAATTGAATGAAATCACAAAAACAATAAAATCAAATTATTATAAATGAAATAAAATCAATAAATTGAATGAAATCACTATATTCAGTATAATTTTGACTTTATTGATTATAATTGATAATTGTATTTTGTAATAAAATAAAGAAAATCAATATAAATATTCGATTTAAAAAAAAATACAATTAAATGAACCAATAAAATCAATAAATTGAATGAAATCACTAAAATCAATTCATTATCAATAAAATGAACAACATCAATCAAAACAATAAAATAAAATTTATATCGGTATTCCTAAAATATATAATAATGTATTGATAAAAAAATAAGAAAAAAAAATTGAAGAGAGTACGAGGACTCGAACGCATATGGGCAGAATCTGTAGCCTAGAACCTGGACCATTACCCCGCCGCTGGTTACTCTTTAGTCCTGTAATTCAAACCCATGGTTATTTTGCGGGGATTTCTTGTTCACAAAAGATGACCAAAATCCGTGTCCCCAAGTTACAAGCTTCTTCATATAATTACTTTATAGTTCGACCACTTGATAAACTTGGAATTTAGAAATAAATTTGCAGAGGGCCTAATTTCGAAATTTCAGAAACCGAATTTTATGGTTTCGGAATTATTGCTGGTAACTTGATAAATTCATCATTTATAATCTAAAAATTTTAAAATCATAATTTCAAAGTTATAATTTTAAACTGGGTAAATTTACAAATTGACATACAATCATACATTGATTTATCAAAAAATTGGTGCATTTTCAGTTGCTGTCTGCAAAAACTTTTTAAATATTTGAGTCACGATTTCGCGAGTGGCAATGTGTGGTGCGTACTTCAGAGCATTGGAGATTTGGAGCGCGAATTTGACAGCTGGTTTATGTGCCGAGTTTGCTTTGCTGCTTACCAATACAGTCTTATGGTCCTCACATACACAAGAAATCTCAATTTTCTTATGGTTTTTTTTTCATTTCGCGACGTATTTGGAATGATAACTGAAAATGCTTCTGTGATGTCAGAATTGTGAGTAAAAAAATAAGTTTGCGAACGGTTCTCGCCGTTCAAATGCTGTATTCTGCTACCCGTAGATTTCTCCCTTTCGAAAAATTCATAATTTCTTCTTTCTTTCGCTCTCAAATACTTGGGAAAAACTATATATGGGTAATTGTCAAATTGAAGGCAAACTTAAAGTCCCAATAATATAACATTAACTTAGAAGCTCGTGCCGATTTTTTTAAAATTTTAATAAACACTTATCATCCTCTACAGAATGGTCAGTTCCTTTTTTTCATTTCTGTTCCTATTCACTGTAATTTAATATAAGAACACCCGAAACGTCATTACCGTACGGCGTCCCAACCTCACTTTGCACATGGATAAACTGTTTTTCTCCGTTTTTTTAGACAGTAACCTGAAAAACGCTTAACGTATCAAGTTTGTAAACTTCACATGAACATAAATTTAATGTATGCACATTTTTTTAATACAAATAAATAATATTTTAAAATCCTTGATGTCTGTCCCTCAATTTTTTCCATTCCAGAAGTCATTACCGTACGTCTGTTTTTCTAGTAAAATATTGTAGTTACAGTTGAGTAATAAATACAAAAATATTAGGCGTATTGTTTAATACAAGTTTTTATAAAATTGAGCTTAAAATATTAACTCTCTTTTCTGTGAATCTGATATTAAAACTGAAAAGTGCATCTTGACAACAAAAACGTCATTACCATACGTGCGTTAAAAACCATTTTCGGAGTGAAAAAAATTTATGAAAACAATTCCGTTACTTGCTTGGTGGTGTTTTTATTATTTCTTATTTTCATAACTGCCCCTTTTGGATTTAAAATAGTTGCATGTGATAAGATCAATTTCCGTTATGAAACATTTAATTCCTAATAATAATATGATTGCCACTGTAGGTGCTGAAATTTGCCTACAATTTGACAATTACCCATATGGAGTCAGTGCCGTGCTTATAAAAAAAATTCCAAGTCGAAGTTAACTAACACCCTTAAATACAGAGTAAAGCTTAGGACCTCCCAAGATTAAGGGACCGTAAAGGACAGGGTCCAGAGGGGCTCTTACTCCTGCGTTGGTTCTCTGATCCTACGAGGAGGTTCGAGAGATAGTCCAGGTAGACGTAATTCAAATGTAGGGTAAAGGTTAAGAGGTTTAGGGGGGTAAAGAAGAGGGTCCAGAGGGTTCCTTATTGCCACGTTGGTTCTCCGATCCTAGGAGATTATGGAGAGAGGGTCCATATGGATGTAATTTAAATGTAAGGGAAAGTCTAGGACCTCAATAATTGTTATAGTAAATAAAACGAACTACCCACCTGAATCTGATATCATGAAGGGAGTAAATTCGCGGACGAAAAATAGGGCCGTAAGAGAAAGGACCCAGAGGGGCTCTTACTGCCACGTTGGTCTCCGGTCATACGGGGAGGATCGTGGGGAGGGGTCCCGATCCTAGGAGGCACCATTCGATTAATCTATGATCCTACGATGAAGATCGTGAGAAATGAGTAGTTTCAAGCCTAATTAAATCTTTCTCCGATCCTACAGTGAGGATCATGAGAAAGGATCCCGGGGTTAAGAGACAGGAGTCAATCAATCTCCGATCCTACGGTGAGCATCGCGAGAAAGAATTAGGATTAGTTGAATTTAATTGTTCTCCTATCCTAAGGTGAGGATCGTGAGTGGGATCGAAATTTTTCTCTTCAGCACTGACCACGAACTTTCACGATGGATAAAAAGAGGAGTTTGTTCATTGGGTTAGAAAATCCTCGGGCTACTTACCAGTGCTCCCAATCTTGCTCCCCAACCACACTGCGCATGCGTCGCGCTGAATTTCTGATTAGCTGCATAGCGCGCGCTTATTTAAAATGTTTAAAATGTGCAAAATAATTCTTTCAAACAAATAATAATTAGAAAATGCATGAAAATACATTTTTCATTGCAAAATAAACTTTCGCAGTCATAGATATGATAATAATTTGATATCACTGCTGAAATCTTTCTTCGATGTCCGAAGGAATAATGTGTTTTCAGCAGTGAAATCAAAATATTATTACTTTTATGACTGCGTAAGTTTATTTTGCAATGAAAAATGTATTTCTATGCATTTTCTAATTAATATTTGTTTGAAACAATTTGCATACTTAAAACATTTTAAATAAGCGCGCGCTACGCAGCCAATCAGAAATTCGGCGCGACGCATGCGCAGTGCGGTTGGGGAGCAAGATTGGGAGTACTGCTACTTATGATCCAGGCGCGGGGGGTATCCCGACTCATCACTCCTTACGAAGCCCGGAAGTACCTAGGAGGTTTAAGAGTAAAGTAACACTTTCGAGCCACTTGTTTTCAATATTCATTCATTTATCCGGAAGAACTGAAACAATTTAAAATTAATTTCTGTTCCGAACGAACAGATATACACAATAACTCCCGCACCACCGAAGAAAGCACAAACGATTAAATCCACATCGGGCGATGGAGTATCAAGCGGTGATACTATGCTAACCGGCGAAATCGACGAATTACATCTGGATGCTGGAGCCGATGCCGAAAGCGGAGCGAGATGCTCGCCAGGCACCGGTCGTTGATCAACCAGGCCTATACGACTGTGTGTAAAAGAAATGGCGGAATTCAGCGCCACCTACCACCATTTTAGTAACTAAGACTCTGTGGGCATGTAGTAGTGCGCATGTATGTATACATTGATGGTTTGAGTGTGTTGAATTAAATTTTTAAGTCAAGATAAATTAAATAATTAATGCAAAATCCAGGATCTACTAAACAGAAAATATGTAAAAATGATTTTACATATATGTTTTTCGTACATTCTGTGTGTTACTTTCAGTAATTCTCATCAATTCTTTAATTTATTTTCGATTAGAAATTTTATTCACACTTTCAAAAAGCAATTCTTGTGAAAAGACGCCTCATGCATATTTTGCAAATTGAAATTGATTTGGTATATGCCACTATTTATTCACTCAACTCTGTATTTCTGTTTGAAGAAATAGAAAAATAAATTAAATTTAAAAATATGCGTATATTATAGGTATATTTTGCCTGACTTGCTTTTTGAAAATGTCATTAAAATTTGTAGTCGACAATAAATTGAAGGATATATCCAAGATTCTGTCAATATCACACTGGAAATACAGAAAAAATGTATGTAATAATTTCGACATATTTTCTGCTTAATATTTCCTGGATTTTGCATTGATTATTTAATGTATCTTGAATTAAAAATTTAATTCCACATATTCAAACCATCAATGTATAAAAACGTGCGCATAAATCCATGCAAGTAATAGCATTACTAAAAATTATATATTCTGTTATGCCAGTATGGATTGTTAATCAAAAATTTGTATGCGGGAAATAATTTATAAACCATTATATCTCAGTATAACACGACTAACACGCAAACAACAAACCGTACCAAAACATAAACACAACCTCACTTTTATGTCACTTTCATGACTGCGCAATCCTCTTGCCTCTCTACGTCCCTCATCAGAGAACAATTTGCGCCATCTACCATCACTTTTTGAACTAATCTGCCAACCCCTCTGTGCCCCGCCTAAGTTCACTCTTCGGCCATTTCTATTCACACAGTGGTATAAGCGGGGCGCACACACATTTGCACAGCGCACAAGGTTTTCGACCAATCACATTGCTCCATTTCAATCGCTGTGATTTCCGCACAGCATGGCGCAGAAGGCGTCGAAAAGTTCGGAACGTTGAACTTTCATGCAATCTGCAGCCGTCTTGTGCAATCTGCAGCCACTGGTAGCAGACCATTTTCAATTTTCCAACCTCAAATTTCTCGCGCGTCGCGTCTTTTGTTTTGCAAGTGTCACGCGTCGCATCGTTTATTTATAAAGTATTTCTAGTTTTAAAAGTGGAAGTTATATAATAAATTGAAGTTTTGTGCTGGACTCTCTACAAATAACCTTTTGCTCCTCCGACGCCTTTTTAATGCCAATGCTGTGATACATATCTGACAAGCACAAAGAAAGAGTTACTCGTCTTCATCATCCATCGTGTCCATCGCTGCAAATATGATAAAAATATAAAATTTAACAAAAACAATTTTTTGTCTACGAAAAGAGAAGTCGAAAACATTGAAATTTTGAATTAATTTCTTAATTAAAATGCACAACTTGAGTTAAAATTTTTAAGTTAAAAGTTAAAAGAAACACCGTTACATGAACGTTATATAATGTTCTTTGATAACTCATATTATTTTACAATTAAGTGTAATAGTATAATAATTTAAAAAATTTCTCTACTTGCATGTGTCAAATTTTCAGGTTACAACTTGAACCCAATATCGTTAAATAAACTTAAAACAGTGCTCTTTAATAAACTTGAAACAATACTGTTTCATAATAAAGACAGACGAAGAACTGTCCACGAAAAACACACTTTTTACAATCCTCACGTCAACACTTCACCAGCCCGCAAGCCTGGTGCATAGGGAGTAGCTATGCGGAACCGTGTGCGTTGAAACTTCTTCTCTTGTGCGTTGCGCCTTGTGCTTATTTACTGTGCAAATGTGTGTGCGCCCCGCTATAGGCCTGTTGATCAACTGACGAACTGACCGCGGGACTGGACCTCGTCCCGGGGCCCGCTCGTCACGCCGCGCGTGGCGTAGTTTAAGTACCGATAGAGGGTGGGGAGCGGAGCGCGCCAATATTCAAACTAAATTATCGAAAGAGAAAGGACTGAGAGCTGTCATTCTTTGGAGGGACAACAGAAAAACCGAAACTACCATTGTTTGAACAATTGGTGGTTTTATTGTGGAACAATATTTTATACTGAAACAACAGATAGTTTATAAAGTTTCAATCGGAAGTTTACATTTGATTAACTATTAAGGCTTTCGAATTGAAACAGTTCCATTTTCATCGTCAAAATGTGTAAATTGTTTAATTTTATCAGATTCAGAATCGCCATATAGAATCAATCAATTATTGTTCAATTGCGAATACACGAACTACAGTTTAATTTTTGAAATCATTATTCAATTTATATTTAGAGTTGATCATCTTAAATCATTTTTTGTCAACAAAATTCAGTTTCAAAAGATATTATTCTTGCATTGTGTAAATCTTGAAAACTGCATTTTAACATTCTTTTAATTGAAAATGTACCCTCAAAAATGAAGATGTAAAATGGAAGATTTTGATCGTAAAATATTTTAGAATTCCACATTGTAAACTGAATGATTTCATAATTGAAAAAGTTAACAACTCAACTTAGCATTTAAAAAAAAGTTGAAATGGAACTTATTTTGAATTGCATTATATATCTTGTGACATGAAATTTGTGATATTTCAAGTGATTGGATAGATTTTTCTGTGAGAAACTTGTAAAAATACCGGTCAAAAACTAAATTCACCGTCATTTCCCGCTCTCAAAAAATTCCAATCATCTCCTGGTTTCCCGGACCAGCGGCCACCCTGAGTATAGAATATAATTTCAGAATATAATTATGCTTCTTAAATGATCATACGTATTTCGTGCTTGGTAGCTTGACAATTTTGCTTCAAAGAAACAATTAAAATAATATATATTTCAAGGGAAACCATACCTTTTGCAGTGGTGCCATTCCCACTACCAAGACTAATTTTTGTTGAAAAAAGGTTCATTTTCACTTTTTCTGTTAAAACATTTTTTATATTTGAGCTGCCGGATCGAATAAGGGCACATAAAATTATTTCGCCGAGAGTGGGAAGGCCCCTGGAGGCTTTCTGAAACATTTTCGAATTTCAATTTTTAAACACTATATCCATATGTAGAATTCCATTGCGCATCTTTTTTTTCTCAGGCAAAAAGTTGTAGCTTTTTTAGTTTTCCAATTAAAGCCAAAAAAATAACTGTTTGGGAAAAATCGATTTTAATTTGTTTTTCACTTCAACTTGTGCTCAGTCAGTCAGTTTTTGGAATTTTTCAATAAAAATTTCAGAGAATGTAGATCAAAATGTCCTTTGACTGGTACAATAAAAGGAATTAAGGAATTTATTTCTAGAAAATTGTTAATAATTGTTTTCTGACGCTTGGCGCACATTGGACTTCTCTAACTTCCAGCGTTTCGTTTATCGAGCGAATTTTCAGCAACAGAAAACTTCAAGCGAGAAGATTGTTAGCAACAGTACAAAGAAGTTTTCTGGAAAATTTTAGCCTAATCGAAGTGATATTAAAGAAATTATTAATGTGTCAAGTCGCTAGCGGCTATGCGACTCGCGCGCGGACTATAGCGAGAATCTCAGGTCCGATTCTTAATACAGTTCACCGGCGCCAAAAATAAAAACTAATCAAGAAATCAGGTAATATCAAATTATTATGAATTATTACATAAATATACATAACATTTTTTTTAAATCATTTATTTTAATTTAAAGTCTTTTTCTGTTATTTAATTAATATTAATTTAAAAATCTATAGACGTCTTTTATATAAATATTAGGCTTTCTGAACTTTTGATTTTTAATGAGATCCTTGTTCATAAGACTTGAAACGTTTGCAGCAGAGTTTAACTGGCTCAAAAACGTCTGCATTCTGGACTTTATTTAAAACAGATATATATTCTTCACCCTGAAAGAAAAAAAAGGAAATTTCGCTGATAAAATAGTGGCGAATCGTTCACTTACTGATTATTACTGATTTTCAATGAAATTTCACTGATTCAAATTCAAAAAAAATTTCTTTAGATTATCCATATTACAAAACGAACCAAAAACAAGTGCACTCTCTCGATCTCTCACTTTTTTCAATTCCACGAATTTAAAGCATTGAAAAATTCGAGGAATTGTAGTGAATCTCAACTATTAGATGTTTTTATTTTGTTTTACTTTTGCAGAGTTCGTCTCAAAAATAGAACTAATATGAAATGAATAGAATATTTTACATTATTCAAATTTGTTTATTTATTCATTCATAATACTTTTATATTACCTGATTTCTTGATTAGTTTTTATTTTTGGCGCCGGTGAACTGTATTAAGGCTCATGTAGTGGGTATTCCAACCTACAAAACTCACCTCAAAAAATTGGTTTCGAATGCTGGCGCACCGAAAGGATGTCAGGGGGCAATTTTTTTCCCCACAGGAAGCACATATCCATATTTGAGGGGGAAAGTCCCTCCGGAACGTCAACACTCGCGATAAATATTAAAA
The DNA here is from genome assembly GCA_932178445.1 of Andricus quercusramuli. Classification (NCBI taxonomy): domain Eukaryota; kingdom Metazoa; phylum Arthropoda; class Insecta; order Hymenoptera; family Cynipidae; genus Andricus; species Andricus quercusramuli. The sequence continues at coordinate 44,578 of CAKNXH010054206.1, forward strand.
AATTAAAAAATAAAAACGTTTTTCAAAGATCGAAAAAAGGTAAACAGAAACAGTGCAATCAGCGCCGCCTGGTGACCCGATCGATCACTAAATCGATTTAAAAGGACTTCTGGCGCCACATTCAAAATAGAAAAAGCATTGAAACATATGTAGGAGTAATAATTCTTAATAAGTTATAATATATTATTTGAAAAACATAACAAATAAATATTATCCTACAAAAATATAAGAAAAAAAGAAGGAAAAATATTTTCAACGCAAAATACTGACTGATAAAATAGATAAATAGAACTTGCAACATTTTCTTCTAATTCTGAGTTGATCTTATAACATACCCTTTACACCACCCACACAGAAGAAATAATCTACATATAGCTAAAAAAGATTTGGTAAAGATTTTCCAAATTTGTAATTGACAAAAGTAAGCATTTTCCACAAAATGCAATGTTATTGTATTTATGATTTTTTCAGAGGAACCTTAGGCTATATAATGTACAACCAACACCCCACAAAACCCACCCACGCAATAGAACTCAACTGTAGAAAGCTGGAAAGACCCGGTAAATAGTTTCCGATCTTAGTCCATGAGAATATAA
>CAKNXH010054208.1:0-40888 GCA_932178445.1 Andricus quercusramuli
CCAAGCCGCCGTGGCCCTCCCTCTGGATACGCGCCTGAATGGCGTTGAAATGATCTTCGCAAGAATATATTGTTGTCGTTAAAGATGTGGTAGGGCACATGTCACACCGGACAATTTTATACCATTATTTTCATTCCTCACCTTTGGGTATAGATATGAATAATTTTCCTGGATTTTTGACAGACGTTTTCTTGCATTGAGGCGCAAAACACCAATGGCAGCGCTGATTTTTTTGCATTTTTATGAAAAAAAACGTCAATCGCCTAGCTTATTGGCAAGCGTTTGGCGACTAGCTACGTCATATCAAGATGGCAGAATGAGCGCGAAAGAAATAGGAATTTTAAATGTGTACAAGTTTTTCTTTTTCAAATATAAATTCGAAAAAAAGTTTTTTTACACAATGCTGGTATTATAAGTGATTTTAGAGCATATACTTTAATATGCAAAATTGAAAAAAAATTAGTGGATGACCCTATTTCAAGGAATTCTAAAAGGTTGTCAAAAATATCAAACGGTTTCAAGGACTTGAAGGGGTTTTAGGAAATTTCAAACAATTTCTAGGAAACTTCAGGGCGTATAAATGAAGTGGAATTTTGTGGGACATCTCAGGAGAGAAGACTATATTATGTGTGTTTTTGAAAAATACAGAGAAATTCAGTGAGAGTTAATAGACCTTTTAGAATTATCAAGGGTGGCCGTTGGATCAGGACATGACAGTAAATTTATTTTTTCACCGGGAATTCTTGCAAATTTGTAGAACAAAAATCTAGCCAATCACTTGAAATATTACAAATTTAATATCAATTGATGTGATGCAATTTAATACAAGTTTCATTTCAACTTTTTTTCGATGGTAAGGCCATCCGGGCGCAACCTCAAAAAATTTTTGTACATTTTTTAAAAACCCAACTTAGGTTCACACGAAACGCGATATCGAGTTGACAGTTTGGAAAATTTAGTAAGTAGCAGCAAAAAACGTTTGTCCGGTCCTAAATTTTTATATTCATAAGAAAAGTTCTTTTTTGGAAACAATTTTTTTTTTTGCTTTTTTCATAATTATAAAAATTTAGGACCAGAAAAACGTTTCTTAGTGAATGTCATTTCATTTCCCTAATTTTCAACTTGTTATCGCGTTTCGTGTTACAAGAAGTTGGATTTGAAAAAATGTGAAAAAATTTGAGGTTATGCTCACATGGCCTTAACAATAATTTTAGTTGTTAACTTTCTAAGTTTTTAAATGATTTACTTTACAAGATTTTACTTTACAAATTCTGCGTGTATTTATATTTTTTTAACCACAAATATATGTCTGTTCTGTTTTTAAAAACTTAGAATTTACAGTTTTGCAGTTTAACGTTGAATGCTTTCATTTTAGACGTGTACATTATTTAGCGTTTAAATACAACATTTATGCATTAAAAATGTGTTATGCTCCAAAGTAAAAGCTTTTATATTCAAAAGGGTTCAACTTGAGTGCTTTAAGATGCAGATTAGTTTTGATTGCTTCTAATGAAAAAATTCAGCCTTAAGAGATCGAATTTTTCAATCTACATCATCGAGAAATGACCAAGAATTTTTCCAACTGACTAGAATGACCATCACCCTGATCATAGAAAACTTCAAGAGATTAACAAATTTCTAAGAAGTTTCAAATTATTTCGTAAGATTTCAGAAGTTTCAAATATTTTGTAGTTATATTTTTCATAATTTTTCAAGGAAGTTTACAATATTTCAGGGATTCAAAGGATTTCAACAGAAATAAAGATTCTATTGGATTGCAAGGAATTTCTATATATTTTAAGGGATTGAATGAAAATTGTATTTTCCAGGGAGTCGAGACGATTGCAACAGAATTTCGAGGAATTAGAAAAAAATATCAAAGATTACAAAGGATTTTGTCTGATTTTTGGATTTTATGAGATTTTAGAGAGTCAAAGATTTCGTAATTTTTTAAGGATTTTTAAAAGATAGTAGGGTTAATGTGCCAGTAATCGTGACGGTCCCAGTAATCGAGAATCTTGGTTATAGTTTGAATTTATTGTTACAAAAATGTGTAAAAAGTAACATTTAATGATAAAACCCACTCATTTGTGGCATTTTATAATAGCAAATAAAAATTACATTCATTAAAAAAAATAAAAAGCAAGAAAATTTCAAAGAATTTTAAAAAGGTTTCCAGAATATTAGTCATCTTTAAAAGATTTCAAGAGATTCCAACAAATTTCTAGAGATATTTAGGGAATTAATGAAATGAAATTATGAGGGATTTCTAGGGATTTCTGAGGAATTAAAAGATTCCAGAGATTTCGCTGAGTTTAAGGGATTTCAAAGGATTTCAAAAGAGATTATAACATTTCAAGGGAGTCCTACTGATTTTAAGGGATATAACAAGATTAACGAGTTTCAGGGTACATCTTTAAAAAATTAAAAAGGATTTCACGCGATTTCATGGGAGAAGTCTGCCTTTCCAACCTTTACAATTTTTAGTCATTTGCAAAATTACTCATTCGCACCAGGCACAAAAAGGCTATAGGCACGGCTCCATATTGAATTCGTCCTGTGTGAAAAAGCATCATTAGCAAGTTCTTTAATTTAATTTTTCATATTTTTCTTTTGCAGATACGCCTATGTACTGCAGTGGAGAAAACGTTACACCAGAACTTTTTGATCCGGACAAAAGGGCTAAGCGTGTAAAATCTCTCCAAGAAATGCCTTGCAATCTCGACCAATTTTCAGATTCTTCAGATGACAACGAACCCGTTAAATTTGAAAATTACTGCATACAACAATTATAAAAATTAGTACGAAATTTATGTGGTCCTTCAGCTGCATCATTATCGCCTTCACTGCCTTTGAAATCCACCATTGATATTGATTCTGAAATATTTAATTTGCAAGAGCTCAAAGATTACATACTGACCACCGACGGTGAGAGTATCATGTTCCAAGAATCTGGTCAATTTTACATTATCGATGAACTCACTGGACTATTTTCTATCGATATACTTAAAACGTCAAATTATTTCCTTATTAAAAATGGAAGTTGTTAGGGAAGGTTTGTTGGATAATTTAAAGAATGCTAATCCTACTGACCGCACTGAAGGCATAATGAAGGATGTTCACGATGGACTTCTGTATAAAAGAATCGTTGCAGAAATGAAAGATGACTGCGTACTATTAACGTTTTCATTCGCCAAGGACGGGCCACCCTTAAATGAAAGCACAAAAACGTCATTTTGGCCAACGCTTTCAGGTATTAACCCAGATAACAATACGTGCCGGCACGAGATCGGCCCGGCGGGCTGGAGATAAATTTATCTCTTTTTGGTGAAATTTCAACTATTTCGTTCAAAATCGATATTTTGCATTTGAAAATCAAACTAATTGTTTGAAATTTTATGTACTTTGTGGACAATTTGACTTTTTTTTGTACAAAAATAATCTTTATCATAGAAAATTCATCTTTTTGGCATAAAATTCAACTATTCTTTTTCTTGAATGTTTTTTGGTTGCAAATTATTATTTTTTCCACAGTTGCTGGATTCGAGGAATCGAATGGCGACTTCAATGAAAAAAATCGTCAAAAACTGGTAAGCTTCTTCATTCCTACTTACAGGGATCACAGCGCAAAAGGAGCTCAAAAAAGGGGGAATAGGGTGGGTTTTTCACGAAAAAGGGGAAAATAGAGGAAAGATTAAACATTTATTTTCATACGTATTAAGAACATCATTTTTTAACCAAAAATCGAATAGTTATATTTTCGTCTCAAAAAATTACTTTTCAATTGAAAAAACTGAATTTTCTCCGAAATTGTTGAATTTTGAAGCCTGAAAGAAGAATTGTCTACAATGCAGTTGATTTTTCAACACGAAAATATGAATTTTTAATTAAAAAGTTAATTTGCAATCAAACATTGAAATTTTCAGTTACAAAAAATTAGTTTTCAACAAACAAACAAAAAACTGTAAACAAAATGATGAATTTTTAACTAAGAAATGAATTTTTTGGCAAAGTAGTTCAAAATTTGACAAATAGTTGAATTCTCTACCAAACTGTCAAATTATCGAGAGAAAATTCAAATTTTCTACAAAACAGTGGAATATTTAATTCGAAAACACGAACTTTTAACAAGAGTTGAGTTTTCAAACAAAACAGATTTTTTAGCCAATAAAGAAAAAATGGCATTCCAAATGTCGAATTTTATAGCAAGAAGATTAATTTTCTACAAAAAAAGAGACGTTTTTTTAAACAAATTACATAAATTGTTAACCAAATAGTTGAATTTTCAAAATAAAAAAGATTAAGTTTGAACCAAAAATGGAATTGTTACAGTTTCATTTGAAGAAACTAATTTTGAAATAAAAAAACCCATTTTCTAGAATATTATTGAATTTTTGAGCCAAAAACTCCAAAAACTGACAAACTATTACATTTCAATCAGAAAATACGATTATTTTTCACATTTTTTGTGAATAAATAATTCTTTACATAAGTTACATTTATTTAAACAATTAACAATTGTTTAAAGAATCATGGGAAATATTCAAAAAAAAAAATACTATACTCTTTTCCTCATTACTTGAATTAATTTATTGAAATTATATTATTTACAGTGTATTTGAGGACAAAAGAATGCGAGATCGAACGAGAAAAGAAGAAAATTGCATAAGTCTCGAATTTTTGACACAGCTTCATGAAATTCACGACGAATGGCTTCTCGACCAAAAAATGTTCTCTTTACCAGCGCCAGTTATTATTTTAAATGGGGACAAAAGTATGGACGAGATGATGAGCGAATTTAGTATTTGTAAAGGCAGCATCTACAGGAATGGAAGTTTACATGAAATAGTAAAAGAAGGCGCAAAATCTCAAAGGATATAAAAATTCACGAGTTGTAAATATATTTATAATCACGTCCAGTTCTCCATAACTTTAAAAAAGAAGTTTTCTTAATTAAAATAAATTTAAATTTAAAATTTAGAATTTAAAATTTAAAGATTTTTCAGGTTTCAATCGTGTGCGGAACTATGAATGTTGCCGACGTTTCGTGAACATTGCAGTTCACTTCTTCAGGGCTGACCTGAAACTGAAGTTTCAGGTTATGTTGTTCTTATATATGTATTCTCTACGATGCCTGTGATTGGCCAGAGTACCCCATGGTGGGGACTGCTTGAACTTGATTGGCCAATCAAGTCTTTTTTAAAAAACCCGGGAGGACGGAAAGCCAAATCGGATTGGTATTATATCCATTGTCCCTATTGATGTTATTAGGGTGTTTCAAGATTTCGATTGCTTCTCTATGTTTTCTTAGAAATTTATTGTACGTTTCGGCAATGACGGTTGTTTTGTCAAATAAAATACTATGTCCTGTTTCGATATGATGCTCAGCTACTGCTGATTGTGTGAAATGTTTTAGCCTAACTTTACTCTCATGTTCCTTTACACGTTGACTTACCGCCCTCCCGGTTTCTCCAATATAGACTTTACCACAAGAACAAGGGATTTGATATACTCCCGGATCACTGAAAGGTTCCTTATTATCTTTAGGGTTGTTTAGAAGTTGTCCTATTTTTGCAGGTGGTTTAAATATAGTTTGGATGTTGCGTTTGTTGAGAATTCTTCCTATTTGTTCCGTGAAACCTTGAATGTAGGGTAGGATGGTGGTTGTTTTTCTCTCTCTTTCTTTAGTAGGTTGTGTTGACTTGTTTTCTTGAGTAGTTTCTTATTGCTTTATTAATTTGTTTGTTTGTGTAATCGTTTTGTATTAGGATTTGCTTAACATTTTGTAATTCCTTTTGTAAGTTATCTTTATCTGTTATGGAGACAGCTCTGAATACAAGGGAATTGATGACCGATTGCTTTTGAGATGGGTGGTGGTGGGAGAAGGCATGCAGATATCTGTTTGTATGCGTGGGTTTTCAGTAAACTTCATGTCCTAATGTGTCATCAGATCTTTTATACACTAGTACGTCCAAGAAAGGTAATTCTCCGTTTTGTTCAATTTCCATAGTGAACTTGATATTAGGGTGTATTTGATTGATGAAATCGAAAAATTTGTTTAGTTCGTCTAGTCCGTGTCTCCAGATGACAAAAGAGTCGTCAACGTAACGGCACCAGAATTTCGGTTTAAGCTTGGATTTGTTAAAGATTTTAGTTTCTATATTTTCCATAAAAATGTTGGCTATTACAGGTGAGATTGGAGATCCCATTGCTGCTCCTGAGGTTTGTTCGTAGAATTGGTTATTGAAAGAGAAATAGGTATTAGTGAGACAGTGTTTTATTAAAGGTGTGAGATTGGAGGGGAAGTTTGCAAATGATTTAATAATATCGATTGTATCAGAGATTGGTACTTTTGTAAAGAGAGATACTACGTCGAAACTTACTAGGATGTCTTGTGGTTGAATGTGAATTTGTTGTATTTTTCTGATGAAGTCAAAAGAGTTTTGGATGTGTGTGATAGAGTTTCCTGTGAAAGGCTTAAGCTTTTTGGCGAGCAAGCGTGCTAGGTTGTAAGTTGGAGAGTTTATTGCGCTGACGATCGGTCTGAGTGGGATGTTGTTTATGTAAATTTTTGTAAGTCCGTAAAGTTTTGGAGAGATAGGATTAGTAGGTTTCAATTTAGATATTGTATCGCTGTCAAGATTTGAGTCTTTTAGGAGGCTTTGTGTTTTTCTGGTTATTGTTTTTGTGGGGTCTTTTTTAAGCTTTTTATATGTATCGTCAGTAAGAAGGTCCATGATTTTGTTGTTATAGTCTTCTTTATTCCTAATTACTGTTGTGTTGCCTTTGTCTGCGGGTAATATTATGATGTCTTTATTCTGATTGAGTTATTTAATAGCTGTTTTTTCTTGTTTTGTCAAGTTTGAGGAAGGAAGTTGGGCTTCGCGTAAAATGTTGGCTGTCCTACGTCGTATGTCATTTGCTTTTTCGGGTGGAAGGGTGTATATTGTGGATTCCAAATTACTGATGATTTCTTCTTTTGGGATTTTGGAGGAAGCGACTGCAAAATTATGTCCTTTAGATAAGGCTGAAATCATTTCGTTGCTGAGATGATGGTTAGAGATGTTTTTTACTGTATTAGTTAATGGTGTGTGCTTTACTGGAAGTAATTTGTCAAATTTTATTTTTTGTTTCTCAGTGCAAAAATCTTTAATCCGTTGGGATTGGTCAAATGATATGCGGTCCAATGTGGACCAAATGTCAAATCTGAGAGTGTTTGATAGAAAAATATGAAGTTTTAATAGTTTTTTGGAAGTGGTATGCAAGTCAAATTTAGTGTGTTGTATCCTTTCTTTTAAGAGATGCAAACTTGTTTTATGTAGAATTGATTTGGATTTAGATGTTCCCAAATGGTTTTTTAACTGTAAGAATTTTTTTAAGTATGCATGCTTATTTTCTGGATTAAATTTGTTAGCAATTTTTTGCTGTCGCTGTCCTTCAAATCAACAATATTAGCGAATAGCACGAAAGGTAATGAAATTCTGCGTATAATAATATAAAGTCCAAGTTGAAAGAAAAATGTCAATATTATAAAAAGATATATCTTTTTATAATATTGACATTTTTCTTTCAACTTGGACTTATTATACGCAGATTCTCGTCATTAACTTTCGTTCTATTTGGAAATTTTTATTTTGTTTACGTAAAAATAGATTTTTTTTATTTTAATCTACTCGCACACTCAGCCTGCATTTTACCGGACCGTCGGTCATGCAGTTAGCCGGACCGCGTCGCTCCCGCCTGTCGGGCGGGCATATAGACATCAATGGTGTGCACATTGAGGTGCATATATGCCGGCACGTTGGTCTGATCGATCGGACCGCGGGCCGGCAGATCGCTTGCAGTCGGCGTGCATTTTGCTATCTGCAAATGAACTGCCTCCAAAGTTACGGTTCAAGTATCCCTTGTTAGCAGGTTTATGGATGGGGAAAAAAGAACCTGAACCTGAGATGATGAATCTGTACATGAAATCGCTTGTGCAACAAGTGGAAATCTTAGGAGACGCTGGTTTCGTCGTGAACATCAACGCGAAAAATGTTCGGTTTCTTGTGCGGCCGTTAATGTGTAATGTTGATAGCATAGCACGTCCGCTTCTGCAAAATAGATATCAATTCAATGGCACTTTCGGATGTTCTTGGTATTACTCTGAAGGGCAACATTTACATAGCTCAATGAGATATTTGATGGAAGAAAACGAACCAGCTAAGAGAAGTCACTACCAACATTTGCTGGACATGGAAGCTGCTCAGAAAATTAGACAATCGTCTTTGAAAAGAGAAAAAGTACCGTCAGTGAATGAGGATAAAGAAAAAGAGGATTAAGACAGAAAAAGATGACTGTGAAGAAGCAGAAGCACCCACAACTCCAGATTCAAATCAGAAATCGAAAAAGAAGCCACGAAAAAATGCTAGAACAATTAAGGGTGTCAAGGGATTTTCTGTTTTAACGGAACTGCAAGGATTTGACATGGTATGGGGCTTTTTTAGAGATTATTTGCATGCTGATTTAATTGGAGTTGTACTTCAATTGTGGAATAACTGGACTAATTCACACAGTGCTATTCATTTAACAAAGCAACAGCAACTGACGGTTAATGAGAAACTGATGAAAATGACTCCGCCCAGGAGGTACACCGACTTGAAAGACCTTTGAATTCGGAAAAAAGCAAATGGAAAGCCTGAGAATGGCGCAGCTGGTAACTTTTTTTATGAAATCCCTTGTTTGAAAGGAATTTTAGATGACTATGCTCTGCAACATTTTGCTTTATACGTCAAAAGTCTGTATACACTTCTTCAATGTAGTATAACTGAAGAAGAATTGCAGAAAGCTGACTTAGATCTTCACCAATTTGTCTACTTTCATGAAATTATTTACGGTGAAAAGTATATGACTTTTAATGTTCACACTTTGAAGCATTTAGTTGACTGTGTCAGATGTTGCGGACCTGTTTGGGCTAACTCGACATTTTCATCGGAAAATGCTATCTCTCATTAAAAGGAATGTGTATACGGACCTGAAGGTGTCTATGATCAAATGGCAAAAAATACCATGCAAAGAAATATTTTTCAAAGCCTTGTATCAGAAATGGTTCAATCTCCTAACGTATTGAATTTTGCGAATCATTTTTTTTCCAGAAAAGAGGTAGCATCATTCTGTCAGAGCGTAGAAGTTGTTTTCATTGGAAACAGATCACTCAACTCGAGCTTTCCTTCGCCTGAAGGCAGTCAGGTTCTTGAACTTAGATAGATAGATAGATAGATAGATAGATAGATAGATAGATAGATAGATCAAATTTATTAAACAAATTCAGAAATGAGATACAAAAGAAATAGCACATAAAATAACTAAAATAAGATATGATTCACACTAAAAAGCAAGTCTGCGCAATTCCACTTAATTTTCGCTCCTTGTAATGTGCCCGCTGGCTTTTACAAGGGGGTCTCGAGTTTACGCTCGTATCAGAATAATCCTTAATTATAGCTATAAAATCTAAAAGAAGTAAATGAATAAAATGTTTGCACGCGACGCAACAGATCAATGTACATAAAAAAGGTCCGTGTACTTAAAATCAGACTCTTACTCATTAATAATAAAAGATCTAACTCTCAGCGCTTGTACAATGTAGTTAAAAATGTCATTCAGGTGGTCAATATTTCGTGTAATTAAAAGGCGCTCGACAGACTCTATGTCAGTACTTTTCCCATCTAGGTATTTTTTAATGTAGTGTGCTCTGAATTCTTTATGGATAGGACAATGGAGTAGGAAATGCGAAAGACCCTCAAACTCCATCAAGTTACACAGACTGCAAATTTGATTTGAATCAATCACATATGCCGAACCACTAAAATATAGTCTGATCTTGGTGGAGTCTGAAAGTCTCAATTGACTAACCAACCGCTTTTTACCCATATTACAGTTAAAATATAGATAAGGTTCAGTAAGGTTTAATTGATTTATGTTTCTAAATTGGCTGTTATAGTTGGATTTGGTCACACGATCAATAGCAGTGCTAAACATATTATTTGCCCACTTACTTAATATGTTTGACTTTTCTACCGTAACCATATGAGGGTGACTCCATTGTCGATTCCATGTATCAAGTTCGCCGATAGATTCGAGTAGGGACTTAAATTGCGAAGCCCAATTAAATTCTATACTTGCGGCACTAGCCGTCGTTCATATTTGTTAGAGAAATCCACCAATTATAGGCGCGTTGGAACGCTCTAACCCTCACCTGATCTAATCCCGTTTCCACTCGGATAAAGTGCGCAGGGGTATTTCTGGGCCAGTAGAATAATTGTTTAAAAAATTTTTTTTGTACAACGTTAAGATCGTCAAGATAACGCATAGACCATACTTCAGCACCGTACAATAAAGTGGCCTCGATAATTGATCTCAAGAGCACGACAATGGCTTCCCATGAATTATTTTTAGACTTATTCAGAATACTGCACACTCTATAAATTGCTGTCGACCCTTTCCTGACGAAATGGTCTTTGGCAACTTTAAATTTACCCATTGACGAGAACGGGGTTCCGAGGTACGTGTAGGTGTTAACAGACTCAAGAATGGATGAATCTTTCCACCTAAGTGGGCGAAGTTTTTTCAGCTTACCGGCCTTGCGAAAAGGGACGATCTTTGTTTTTTTTTTATTTAGCTGAAGGCCATTCTGATCACAATACTCCTCTAGAACTTTTAATTTGTCGCGAGCGTCGTGCCAAGAGGTAGCAAAAATAACTATATCGTCCGCGAACAGACTCCCTTCATACCTTTTTTTACAAAAAAGTCCACAATATCAGCCACAAAAAGAATGAAGAGGAGAGGACTGAAGCTATCACCCTGTAGAACCCCTTGAGTCACGTCGACTGTTTCCGAGTAGGACTCACCACATTTGACCCTTAGACCGGCGTTGGCATAAAACGAGACCAAAATCCGAATCATTTTTTACTTACACCAAGGTCATTTAGTTTGGCCCAAAGCTTAGTATGGCTGATTGAGTCAAATGCTCTCCTAAAATCGACAAAGATGACGTATAAATAATCTCTCTTGTTAGTGGCAAAGTGCATGCTTATTACCGAATAAAGTGTAAATAAGTGGTCTCTGCAACCCCTCCCCGTTCTAAAACCCGCCTGCTTCTCTGGCAACAGTTTATATGCTTCCGTCCATTTTGATAATCTAGCAGTGAGTAGCGTCGTAAAGATTTTAGTTATTGAGTTCATAAGAGCTATCCCTCGATAGCTAGTCTTGTGAAGCATGAACATATCAACAACAGACCATTGGTTAGGAACTTTTTCGGAGTTAAGAACAGTATTAAAAATATTGAACAAATAATGATCCCACTCGGGGGTTAGATGTTTGAAAAAGTCATTATTTATACCATCCGGACCTGCAGCTTTATTCTTTTTACAACCCGAGATAACTTTTTGTAGTTCAAGTAAGGTGAAGTCAGTATCAAGAACTGGGTCCAACACTGATATAAAATTACCGTCTGATAAGAGTCTGGGCGGAAAAACATCCCGGTAAAATTTAAACCAGTCACTGGTGCTTAATAAGTATGCATATTCAGACTTAGTGTCGAACAATTTTGCCGTCTGCCAAAACTCCCTACTATTTTTAACATTTGCTCATCTCATAAGGGTTGTTTTAGAATGCTCTTCCTTTGCTACTTTGGTTGCGGTTCGATATGAGTCTCGAGACTGGATATAACGGCTCAAGGAAAACTCAGAACGATTACGAGAATACTGCTTATAAGTACGTGCAGCAATCCCTTTCAGACGAGCCCACTGCGAGTTGAACCATACATTTTTCTGATTATAAGGGCCGGAAGTACTGGAAGCGCCCCTCCGTACTAGCATATTAGATTCACTGGCAGCATGCCTTATTGCGGAAATTAAGTTATTATACAAAAAATCAGCGTTAACATCATTATTGTATATAAGCGGTGAATTTGACAAAGCAGTATAAAAGGGGTCCGCTCCCTCGTCATTCCATTTTACTGACGTTGATACGCCGACAAATTTGGTAGGCTCTCTTTCCCTAGAATCCTTAAGTACAATATTAAGATCGATAGCAACAAGTAAGTGATTTGATTGGTCCGAAATATTGTGGACAGAAAAATCGTTAACAAGATTTACGCAGTCGATACTTAACCAACATAAATCAATAGTACTGCAGCCTCTTTTCGTTAGGTAGGTAAATTGACCAAGCCTATCAGAAAAAGAGCGACCATTGCAGAGCGCTAGGTCGTACGTTTCAAGGGACTCCACCAGTTTTTTGCCTCTTTTATTTACTATGACATCTAAGGCCGATCTATTTGGAAATAAATTACAATTATTAAAAATCTCATCAGAAAAGCTATTTAGGGCTCCTACACGAGCGTTAAAGTCACCAATTAATAAAAAATGCGTGTTTACATTGTCTGAAGAGAATAAAACATTTTGTAGCGCATCAATACAGAAGTCCGAGTTTGCTGATGGGGAAAAATATATATTACCGATATGCAAAGTGAAGGAATTTTCGAAGGTCAGTTTCACAAATAGATATAAATTACTGACTTCAAGTTTGCATTGTGAATAGACAGAGCAGTTTTTGACTAATGTAATTAGCCCTCTACTGCCACGGCCCTTACTTTTTTCATTGACAGCCACAGAGTAATAGGGGGTGAAACCATCTTAAAATTTTGGCAGTTTCACAGATGTGTTTGTGAGCCATGACTCACCTATACAAATCACACAGTGACTAGTTAAGTATGCTTTCTGCTTTACATCCAAGTTACACAAATTATTAAAACCACTGATATTCCAATAACAGACACTAAAACTCAAGGTATGTTTACATATTTCTCCATTAGGTGAGACATCCGCAGAACCAAAACTTGAAACTCCTGCCCTTTCCGTGGAAGATCCAACCAGTCAGTCTGTGTGTTGCCTAGACCCTGTAGGAGTCTAGGCGTAGGTGTTTGCTATCTTCTTCTCAGACGTCATACTACCCAGCTGTGTTTTGGGCATAGCAGCTGTATTTACATTTACAAATGTCTTTGACCCATCACTGTGTGTCCCAGCTTGTGACGTCAGAGAGAGTTTCGAAGCGACAGGTGCAGGTGACATGTTATTGTTTACAAGAGTGGTAGCGCTCTCGTCGTTAAGCACTTCAGTATTTGAAACATTATTTCCAATTATTTCCTCCAGGCTCAATCTTCTTAAATCATCCAAGCTGTAAATTGGATTGTTTACTCGCAGGCGGTTACCACTAATACGCGTTTTCAGTCCTGCGTTTTTTAGTATTGCTGCTTCCTGGCTCAGAGCTCTGCGGATTTTAACAGACTCCGGATCCAAGTCATGCTCAATGAAAACATTCGTACCTCTGAGTTTCGAACGGTTCTGAAGAATAGCGTGCTTCATCGACCCTGAACAGAGTGAAAGCAAAACAAGTCTCATTTTTCCACAGCTGAATTGACCAAGGCGGCGAACTCCATCAATCGACTCCCGGTTCAGTGCTATATCCAATTTGGTACCGAGTAGATTCCGTATTTTTTCATCTAGCGCGGGTGGTGTTTCCGTTGGATCATCATACATGCCAGAAAGTATCAAGTTGTTTCTTCTCGCAAGCTTATCAAGCCGTTGAGCCTGCCTTGCGATCTCCAACCTGAGCTCGGCATTTTCCTTTTCGACTGCATCAACTTTGGCTTCACATCTCTGCAAGATCGCTGAGGTGCTTTCTAGTATGTTTTTTTCCACTGAATGAATTTCCGCTTTGAGCTTTTCTTCTAGGCTTGACATCAAGCTCTGCATCTGTTCAAAGGTCGCCATATTAAGTTGCGGGTGCAAAGGATTTATTACCTCAGCATACCAGCAGGCATAAAAAGTTAAGAAAACCTAGGAGCACTTTACAAGTGAATAATGCCTGACCCATATAAATAACCGCCCCAAGTTTGGAATAACAAAATTAGAAACAACAGTAACATCACGGCATCACAGCACTGAGTATAATTTTTAGCGCAAGTCAAACACTCCAAACTCACGGCACAGGACGGAGCAACAACAAACACGTCCTTACAGCTCGGCTACTCAAACGAGACTCCCCAGGTTCTTGAACTTGATCGATGCATATTTTCTGACATGGTAGTCAATTCTGGACAGTACAATAGGCCAATAAAATCCGATGATACCGTGTTTCCTCTAAAAAAACAACAAATTTGTTCAAATATTACATTTACTTCACTGAGACGAAACTGCTTTATCAGAAGTCGTGTAACTAAATGTTAGTAAGGTAGTTTTGAGTTGCACAGAACGAGACGCTCAACGTACTGCGTTTAATGATGTCGAGATAAATCATTTATTCAAAGTAGAAAAGAGAGGAGATAAAGATATTATAAAAGTAACAGACTTGAAGAAAAAGTGTGTGTTTTCCATATGTCATCCGGAATAAAATCCGGATAGAGTCGCTAGTTTTCCGTTTAAGATTTTACGAACCGAAAGAGATCCAGGTAGAGACGGAATAAAATCCGAAGTGAGCTATCCGCACCTTTATCCGGTTTTGTATCTCACTCTATCGGATCCTATCCGTCATTTCAAGCAGGGATAATATTATAGACACCCGAATTGGTAAAATAACATATGGACACATATTTTATAATCGAAATAACGAGATTTTTCAACATAAACTTGACGGAGAAGAAGCGAAATTAAAGGTTAGAAACAAAATGTATATGTGAATAAAAATGAAATATTAAATTTTATGTAATTAAATAAAATATTTATCTTCTAATAAATTCTCTTTGTACAGAGTAAGTGTAATTATTATTATGTTGAAAATATGAAGCTGCTTTCAAAAGATTTCCATACATATACATATATTTTATACAATACTTCTATCCATAACAATATGCAGCAATAAGCAGCAATAAGAAGCTTTTTAAGAATTACGAAAGGTTTAAAAAAATGTTTTCGAGATTTCTAGGGAAATGGAAAATTATTTTTTATTTTGAAAATTAATTTTAAGAAAATATTTCGTAAGAATTCAAAAGATTCCCAAAATTGTCAAAAAAGAAGCTGGACGGTTTCAATAAAACATTTTTATTTTTGTACGATTTTTAAAATATTTTAGGAAAAATTTGAATCCATTTAAAAGATGTTTAGATGTTTTAAAAAAATTTCCAGAATAATTTAAAAAATTGGAAATATGTCAAAAAATGTTTAACCAAATGTAGATTTTTGAAGATTTTGAAACAAAATGTTGACGTTTTTCAAAGGATTTTGAAATGAAATGTTAAAATTTTTTAAGTATTTTGAAAGGTTTCAAGATAATCAAATTTTTTTCTTGACATTCTTAAAAAAATTATTTTTTATTTTGAAAAAATAATTTACAGGGAATATTCAAAAATATTTAAAAGCAAAAACAAATTTTTCTGTTTGAATAAGAATTGAACATAAATTCATTCAGTAATTAATATTTATTTAAAACTACTGAAAATATGATGTACTTTCCAATTTAAACTCGAATTTAAAAAGTGTTTAGTTAAAAAAATGTTAATTGTCCAACTCTTTAATGTTTTTAGCTTAAAATTGCTTCAAGTGATATAATTTAGAGAATTTACAAATGTATTGATTCATTCTTCAATTTACAGCTTTGAAACCGATAGCGTTTTTAAATATTTTTTGTAACTGAATCTGAATCATTGATCTGTGCAACCCAGGTGCGAATTTGGGTTGGCAGCCAGAGTTGATACTCGGCTCAAGGTCGGGCCGGCTTTGGCAACTTAATTTTGCAACCGTCGGCCCAACTGTGGCCCATGGTAGGGTCGACGACAGCTTAGGCCTTGGCAAGTTGGTTCAAAATAACTGTAACAATATGGTCGGCCCGACTCTGGGTAATGGTTGGACAGATCATCGGTGTAATATTATCCAGTGCAAATAACCTCACTTTTGCCGATCGTCGGTCCAACTCTGGCCCAAGGTTGGGTCGACGGTCGTTTGGGCTTTGGCAAATTGGCTCAAAATAACCATAACAATCCGGTCGGCCTGACTCTGAGCGATAGTTGGCCCGTCCATCGGTGTAATATTATTCACTGCAAGTAACCTCACTTTTGCCGATCGTCGGTCCAACTCTGGCCCAAGGTAGGGTCAGTGATCGTTCAGGCCTTGGCAATTTGGTTCAAAATAACTATGACAATATGGTCGGGCCGACTCTGTGTGATGGTTTGCCCAATCATCGGTGTAATATTATGTAGTACAATTAGCCTCATTTTTGCGGACCGTCGGTCGAACTCTGGCCAGGGGTTGGGTCGACGGTTGTTTGGGCTTTCGAAAATTGGCTCAAAATAACCATAACACTACGGTCGGCCCGGCTCTGCGTAAGAGATGGCCCGACCATCGGCATAACACTGGGTCGTACAAGTTATCATGGTGCATCCTACGGTTGGTCAAACCTCGGCCCAAATATGGACCGGCCGTCGGATATACTAGGGTTCATTATTTCAAAAGGACCGAAATTTGGGTACGAATAGCTGGATTTTTGTGTAGACATACCCATATTCGTACCGAAATTTCGGTACACGTAGACACTTCCTTTTTTTTCTAAGAACAAAATTCAAAGCTCCATCTTTATGGTAAAATGTAAATGTTCCGAAAAATTCACATTTGATGTAATTCTTAAGGCTCATGTAGTGGGTAATCCTACCTACAAAACTCACCTAAAAAAATTGGTTTCGAGTGCTGGCGCACCGAAAGGATGTCAGGGGGCAATTCTTTTCCCCACAGGAAGCTCATATCCATATTTGAGGGGGAAAGTCCCTCCGGAACGTCAACACTCGCAATAAATATTTAAAAATTTATAGTTATAATATATTATTTAGAAAACATAACAAATAAATATTATCTTACAAAAATATAAGAAAAAGAAGAAGGAAAAATATATTCAACGCAAAATACTGACTGATAAAATAGATAAATAAAACTTTCCACATTTTCTTCTAATTCTGAGTTGGTCTCCCTGGCGGACCGGCCGAACGCAAACATTACGCTTCAGCGTAACGGTAAAGTAATGGTACAGTAATGCTAAAGTAATATGGCATTATAATTAATAAAGGAAACAAAATTAATATGTAAATTGTTGCAATTATAATGAAGCGTTAAAATTTACATTAAATGGTCATGCCGTAATTGCAACAAGTTGCTTTCTCAGCGTTAAAAAATAAAAAAACAAAGTGGCTGTCATTCAAGTCGGGTCCCTGCAGACTGGCAACCCACTTACAGCCACGTTAGCGGGTTGCCAATATGCAGGGGCCCGACTGCAATGACGGTCACTATGTTTTTTTATTTTTTAATGCTGCAAAAGCAACTTGTTGCAATTTCGGCATGACCGTTGAACGTAAATTTCAACGTTTTATTATAATTGCAACAGTTTACATATTAATTTTGTTTCCTTTATTAATTATAATGCCATATTACTTTACCATTACTTTAGCATTACTTTACCGTTACGCTGTAGCGTAATGTTTGCGTTCGGCCGGTCCGCCAGGGCTTATAACATTCCCTTAACACCACCCACACAGACGAAATAATTTACATATAGCTAAAGAAGATTTGGTAGAGATTTTCCAAATTTGTAATTAGCAAAAATGAGCATTTTCCACAAAATGCAATGTTATTGTGTTTATGATTTTGCCAGAGGAACCTTAGGCTATATAATGTACCCCTAACACTCCATCAAACCCAACCACGTATTGGAAACCAATTCTAGGAGGCTGGAAAGACTTGGTGAATATATTTCTGTATTATTCTTTGACGAAAAAATAAAATTTTTAGAAAAAGTCGAAGTCGTCGTTTCTATGATTTTTTGATGTGATCCTCAGTCAATAGACATTACTATTCACATTACTATTCAGAAGCAGTTTTCGAGACAAGCTTTTTATTATTTATTCCTAAGACATTCTGAGTCTTATTGGCTTCATTCCAAACCTGAATTCGAGTTGGAATTCACAGGCTCAAGTCGAGCAGGCTCCATAGTGGCCGCTGGGCATTATGAAAACGATTTCAAAGTGGTCTTTTTTCACATTACTATTCAGAAGCAGTTTTCGAGACAAGCTTTTTATTATTTATTCCAAAGACATTCTGACTCTTATTGGCTTCATTCCAAACCTGAATTCTAGTTGGAATTCACAGGCTCAAGTCGATCAGACTCCATAGTGGCCGCTGGGCGTTATGAAAACGATTTCAAAATGGTCTTTTTTCACATTACTATTCAGAAGCAGTTTTCGAGACAAATTTTTTATTATTTATTCCAAAGACATTCTGACTCTTATTGGCTTCATTCCAAACCTGAATTCGAGTTGGAATTCACAGGCTCAAGTCGATCAGACTCCATAGTTGCCGCTGGGCGTTATGAAAACGATTTCAAAGTGGTCTTCTTTCACATTACTATTCAGAAGCAGTTTTCGAGACAAGCTTTTTATTATTTATTCCAAAGACATTCTGACTCTTATTGGCTTCATTCCAAACCTGAATTCGAGTTGGAATTTACAGGTTCAAGTCGATCAGACCTAATAGCGGCCGCTGGGCGTTATGAAAACGATTTCAAAATGGTCTTTTTTCACATTACTATTCAGAAGCAGTTTTCGAGACAAATTTTTTATTATTTATTCCAAAGTCATTCTGACTCTTATTGGCTTCATTCCGAACCTGAATTCGATTTGGAATTCACAGGCTCAAGTCGATCAGACTCCGTAGTGGCCGCTGGGCTTTATGAAAACGATTTCTGGAAAACTGCTTCTCAATAGTGATGAGAAAAAAGACTAGTTTGAAATCGTTTTCATAATGCCCAGTGGCCACTATGGAGTCTGATCGACTTGAACCTGTGAATTTCAACTCGAATGCAGGTTTGGAATGAAGCCAATAAGAGTCAGAATGTCTTTGGAATAAACATTAAAAAACTTGTCTCGAAAACTTTCTAGAATTGATTTCTAATGCGAGAGTGGGTTTGTATGGGTGTTCTGATAACAACGTATTGACTGAGGATCACATAAAAAAATCATAGAAACAACGACTTCGACTTTTTCTAAAAATGTTATTTTTTCGTCAAAGAATAATACAGAAATATATTTACCAAGTCTTTCCAGCCTCCTAGAATTGATTTCTAATACGTGGTTGGGTTTGATGGAGAGTTAGGGGTACATTATATAGTCTAAGGTTTTTCTGGAAAAATCATTAAAATAATAACTTTTCATTTTGTGGAAATAACTTTTTTTTGCTAATTACAAGCTTGGAAAATCTTTACCAAATCTTGACAGCCATATGTAATTTATTTCTTGTGGGTGGATGGACTTCTGGGGATGTTATAATAATAATCCAGAACCCAAGGACCTTTTAAAAAAATCGAAGTCGCTATAACTTTGATTTTTTAGAGAAATGATTATATTCCCATGGGCTAAGATCGGAAATTATTCACCGGGTCTTTCCAGCTTTCTAGAGTTGAGTTCTATTGCGTGGGTGGTTTTTATGGGGTGTTAGGTGTACATTATATAGCCTAAGGTTCCTCTGAAAAAATCATAAACACAACATTGCATTTTGTGGAAAATGCTCATTTCTGCTAATTACAAATTTGGAAAATCTTTACCAAATCTTCTTTAGCTATATGTAAATTATTTCTTCTGTGTGGGTGGTGTGAAGGGAATGTTATAAGATCAACTCAGAATTAGAAGATAATGTGGAAAGTTTTATTTATCTATTTTATCAGTCAGTATTTTGCGTTGAATATATTTTTCCTTCTTTTTTTTCTTATATTTTTGTAAGATTATATTTATTTGTTATGTTTTCTAAATAATATATTATAACTTATTAAGAATTCTTACTTCTACGTATGTTTCAATGGTTTTTCTATTCTGAATATGGCGCCAGAAGTCCTTTTAAATCAATTTAGTGATCGATCGGGATACCACGCGGCGCTGATAGTACTGTTTCTGTTTACTTTTTTTCGACCTTGGAAAAAAGTTTTATTTTATTAATTTTTAAATATTTATCGCGAGTGTTGACGTTCTGGAGGGACTTTCCCCCTCAAATATGGATATGAGCTTCCTGTGGGGAAAAGAATTGCCCCCCGACATCCTTTCGGTGCGCCAGCATTCGAAACCAATTTTTTGAGGTGAGTTTTGTAGGTTCGATTACCCACTACATGAGCCTTAATCGCTTTAAAATAGTCTGAAACACATAAAATGCAAAACGTTACACGAAAGTTTAGAAAAAATTGTGATTAAAAAAATGGTCGCAGTACGTGAGAAAATTTCTAAGTTCCGTTGATGCAAATTTCAAATGCTCCTTAAAAATTACATTTTATGTCATTATCAAAAGTTTTAAAATGGCCTAGATTGCGAAAAAACAAAATATTACACGAAGAAAAATTAGTCAAAGTGGGCGCCAACAAAAATGTCCGAAAAAAATTGTATAAAAAATGTTTGAAAAAAAATTGTTTAAACAAAAAATTTTGATAAGGAATTTTTGGAAAAAAATTTGGAACAAAAATTGTTTGCAGAAAAATGTTCAAAACAAAAATTAGTTTAAAAAAATTGAAACAACAATGTTGAAAAAAATGTGTTGTAATCGGTGTAAATTATTCATTTAAAAATTATTTCATTTATATTTCCGTTAACAGTTAATTCATTTCACATCTACATGATGTCGCATAATATTACAGAAATTAATGAGAAAAAGGAGTTAAAAAATTGTTTCTTTTCAACTGCTTTGAGCTGTGCCTTATGAGGATGGTTTTTTCATTGACTTTTAATTCTTCAGGTATAGAGTAATGGGTAAGACTCCCGACTGCCAGGCGATAGATTCAGGTATAGATAGATGTAGTTTCGAAACCCCGTAGCGTTAGAAATTTTATTTGTAATATAATGTTTAAAAATGTAATACATATATGTATTTATTCTAAGCAGGACCAATAGCATTGATAGTCAAAATACTCGCCATCAATTATTATTTATTTTTTGAATACTTATTTTGTGCATTTCCACCTATTTAGTACGAACCTTCAAAAATCAAAGTTGGGCCCACATTGTTGTCCAAGTTTGGGCCGACATCATCCTAATATTTGGCCCGACCGTGGACCAACGATCAATTCGCAGAAGAAGCTTGGTTAACCAACGCTTGCTCCCAATGTTGGGCCAACTTTGAAAACCAATGGTATGCCAACCCTGTATTCCGCCGTTGGCTCAACCATGGCCACTATTGCTGGCCCAACTGTGTAAAATAGGGACGCCATGCGTTATCATTACGCTGGTTGGCCCGACCATTGGCTCACAAAGTTGGGCCGACCTTACAAGGGTTGGGCCAACCATGGCCCGACCGACAATTCGCACCTGCGAATATGTAAAAGTTAAACAAATGTTATTTTGCAGTATAAGTGCCTTTAATTAACATTTCGTTAATTAAAAATTGTTAATAGCTTTCCTTTCATACGTTTAAATAATTGAGCATTCAAATACAAAATTTCAATTTCGATTTTGAAAGTTTATAATTCAAGAGTTTTTAAATTTTATTGACCGTACAAAAGAGAATGGGGAAGTAAATATTATCAGTTTGTTTTCAAGTTATATAAATGTAATTTTTCTAGGATTCTTGAGAAAGTTCAACGCGATTTTTGAAGATTTCAGATGTATTCAAAAACAAACTAGAGGATGAAATTTTTTTTTATTACAGGATTTTACAAAATTTACGAAAAAATGGGGTCCGTTTAAAGGATATTTAGGACTTTTAAAAGTTTGGAAGAAACTTGAAATCGTTTTATAAAGTTTCAGAAATCTTTTCAAGTTTTAAAATATTTTTAATCTCTTCAAAACTTCTAAAATTAATATGGTATAAGATGATAAAAAAGGAAGGAGTACCAAAGTATTCAGAAAATGGATGGGGAGAGAAAAGATGGACAAGAATAGCAAGATTTAGATTGGGAAACGAGGTAAGGGCAAGTATGTCTTGGGAAAAGAAAGATAACAGGAAGTGCAGAATATGTGAATGGGAAGAGGAAACATGGGAGCATGTATGGCAAGGATGTGGATTGTAGGAGAGGAATGGAAGATAAAGGAAGCTGACAAGAGAATGTGGTAAGGATTCTAGGGGAGGATGGTTTGGGGGAAGAGTGGATGAAGGAGTTAGAGGATGCTAGGGGAGCAATTGAAAAAGAATGAAGGAATGGATGCAAAAAATGGCATAATGGAGGTACAAGAGAAGCGAAAGGTAAAGGAAGTCGCTTAAATTAGAAGCGTAAAGATTTGTAAGTAATGATTATGTAATAGCATAAGTAAATTAAGATGCGTTTGCGTTACCGCTCTTCCTCTCTCTCTCTCTCTCTCTCTCTCTCTCTCTCTCTCGCTTGCACTCTTGCTTTCGATCACTCGCTCACTCGTTCGCTAACACGTCCCAAATTGCGCTATCGTCAAAAATAGATTTAAGGCGTTAGATATAAGATTTTATGTCAATTGGTGTAAATAATTGTAAATAGTAAGAATAAGACTTTATAAAACATGTAGAAAGAAGTGTTGTAAGAAATGGCAGTCATGTAACCCCTTAGGGGACACATTATGAATAAAAACTTCTAAAATTATTTATCATATTCCAAACTAACTGAAATTTTTCTTAAAATTTGAAAAAAAATCATTCAAAATTTAAAAAATTGTCTTAAAATCTTCCATATCTTTTTCGACATTTTTGAAAACCTTTGGAAATCTGTTGGAATTTTCTTTAAAAATTAATTTAAAAATTAAATCATTATTTCAAATTTTTCCAGGAATCTTAAGAAAGTTTTTTGTATAGTCTTGAAATCTTCCACGATTTTAAAAAAGCTTCTTTTTTTAAATCTCCCTTTTACATTTTGTTTAAATTTTTTAAAAATATTTTCAAACGTAAAATTAATTTTAAGTATTTTTAAAACTTGTACACCTCCCAAATATTTTTTAAAATGATTCGATTCGTTTTGTAAATTTCGCAAAATAAAAGAAATTGCCTTAAAATATTCCAGATGCTTTTTTGACAATTAAAAAAATTTTTTTAAATGTGAAACTTGAAATTTGAAATGCTCAAAAGTCAAAACTTAAAGTTAACTTTTCTAGATAAAACCGAAATCGTTGAAAATTTTCCCAGAAATATTATTGTCAGTACCGGTAATTTTTTGGTTGCCGCTACCTGTGAGGTAGCACAATGTTAAAAAAGATAATTATTTCCCGATTTTAACCCTTAAATGGCACACCTCAAAATAATTACATTACTGGCACAAGGGATGTTTGACACCCCGCGTGTTTAAACGTGCATTGTGAAGCCTGTACTACATATTTTTTAACAAGAATTATGTATAATATAGTTTGATATATTTTTTTGAAAGTTCAACTGGTTTTATATCAATTTTTTTTAATTTAGGATAGTTAAAAAAATGTTTGAAAAAAAAACGGGAAAAATGAGTTTTTCCATATAAAAACTCATAACTCGCGTAATTTTCAATATTTTTAGCTAAAAATTTATTGACATACTCTTCAAATACTATGATTTCAGAAAAAATTACTGCAATATTGTACCTTTCAAAAAAAGTATTTATTTCCAGAAATGAACATGTAGTTTTTTTGGTAAAAATGAGCACTATATTTTTTTCTATATAAACCAATGTTTATTTATAAAAATGCATTCAAAAGATGTATCAAAAGTAATTTACACTTCTTTAAATTGAAAAATAATTCATCAGTGCAAGCACACGTGGTGCAGAGGCCTGAGCGGTCATCGTTGCACATTGGCCGTTTGCAAGCAAATCATGCCGTTTTGGTTTTTTTGTCTTTATTGCGAGGGCAAACTAAACACCTTGCATAGATATCCAAGTGGATTGCTTTCGAGTCAATGGACGTTTCTTCACTATCAATACCTAGAATTCCAGCTATGCCATATACACTGCTGGCACAAGGGGTGTTCGACACCCCATGCTTTTGACAAGTCAACTTTGGACGGCTGCTGATCGAAGACTAACGCTTGGCGGTCTATGCCAACATACTTTTGTGTTAGTTAGAGATCCCAATCAATGCCAGATGGCAACACATATCCAATTTTTTTGAATTTAGTATACTTGATTGGAGCGCAAACTTTTCTTGGGGTGTAATACACCCCAGGTGCCATTTAAGGGTTAATAGGTAATTTACAATAACAATTTCCTCTTTTATTAATACTGCTTAGGAACAATTGAAAATCAATTTTATTTAAGTTACTTTCAGTCCATAATATTATAATTTTAAATCTTCCGATTTTAAATTATAAATCTTTGATTTTAAAAGATTAATATTCAAAATTTGGTGCTTTTAGAAATTACACTTGTCACACTAAATGTTATCACACTAATTGAAAAAGTTGTAAATATCATAGACTAGCAAAACATCTTGAATTATTATGCTTTTTGGGTTAAAAAAATTGATTTTATTTTACATAATTTCGACTGATTTTAAAGTAACGTGTCCAATCAGGAATAAATACATCTTGAAACCAGTTTAATTTAAAAAGTTGATATTGCGTCACTTAGAAAACTGTCAATTTCCATATTTTAAAGATTTATGTATTAGCAACGTTTAGTTTTTGTACCATTTTGAAGGAGTTTTAGTATCTAATATTTCAATTTTGAATCTTTTAATTTTAAATTATTCAGATTCAAAATTTCGTGCTTTTAGAAATTACACTTATTACAACCAATTTGATTACACTAATTAAAAAAAAACACAAGTTTCAAAATATCAAAGACTACAAAAACATTTTGAATTTTCAAATTCGTTTTCGAACAAAAAATTGGATTTTATTTCATTTTGACTGATTTAAAATGTTGGTGTTTAATTTCAAACATTTACAATTTAAAACCAGCTTTATTTAAAAATGATACTGTTTAACGTAAAAACTTGCCAAATTCCAAAATTTAAGGAATATTTTATCTACAAATTTTATTTTTTTACAATATTTTAATTCAGAATCTTTGAATTTTAAATTCGCCAGACTCAAAATTTTGGGTTTTAGAAATTATACTGATCAGCCTTTTGCTTTTTCAGACAATTATAAATGAATAATAAATTTAACATCGTCTTGAGAATCGAAACCCCTTTTATTGAATGTATCTACATATAGCAATTACTTTTACTCATGTCAGAAAAGTTCCTTTTTTCATCATCATATTTTAAATACAAAAGCTTATTAGGAAAGGATTAATTACAAAATCATTTTATCGTATATTTGAAAGTAACATTTAATAGTCGAGTTAAATCGTACGATTGTTTTTACTTGTTTGAAAATTGTCCAAATGCTGTGATTTTATACATACAATATCATCAGTACTTGCCACATTAGTGATTTGTCATTGATAAGAGATCATAATTACTGTAAACCTATGCAATTGCTACAAAAAATAAGTACAAGCCAAAGATTAAGGGAGTAGTAAGGGGCAACTATGGCTCGCCAGCCGGCTACCCCCACTCCTCGGTGTTTTCTCAGACGTCTGGCGCCTACCCCCACTCCTCGGCCGTCTGGGTCTTATCTCGCTAGACGTATGTGTTTGTTTAATGTCTATAAATAGAAGATAAGAAGGGGCGGAAGCGATAATTTCTAGAAAATGTGTGTTGATATAAAGATAGATGCATTTTTAAAGGTCTGTATGACGCAATATTCTAAAGCTGTAGTTATGGCTCCGCAGTTCTAAGCTAATACTGAAAAGAATGATAAAGTGATATGATTTAAATTTAATTATTTCAATTAAAAACTAAAGGAAGCGAGAAATATATGAGGAATAAGATACGAGTTAATTAATGTTTTCAAAGCAATCTTTAAGAATAAAGGTATGTCTTATTTGATACGGTATGGGTTGTAAATGAGTGAAACACATACACAAACATTTAAGGTTTAACCCTCAAACGGCACACTTCAACCCAGCATACGTAAACGGCACACTAGTGCGAATTGGGATTTTGTGATTTCAGCTGAACATTTTAATGTGAAAATAATTTTCAAAATCTGCGTATAAATATATGATTTTGGGGTAAAATTTCTCGCCCAATCCGTTGGGGCAACTTGAATTTATCGAAAATTATATCAACTGATCACAAAATTGTTATTAAAAAAAGGCTTTCTTGAAAAATAGACATTTTCAACAAAAAAACATAAGTTTTTCAAAATTAAAGGTATTGAAACGTAACTAACGCGATTCTTCATTTAAATAGATGTTCTTTCATGAAAAAAATATGCCAATCCGATAAAATTAGATTAAGTATTTTTCCAGATGTGTCAGATTTTCGGTATTTTTGTATGAAGTATATCACGAGTGCAGGACAGCATACATTGTTATTTTTGAAGTATACAAGCATATTATTGCATAAATAGTGTTTTTTGTTTCAAAGTTTGAAAGAATTCATTTTATTATAACTTTGGGAAGCTCTCCATGTGACTGATTGGTAAGAAGATTGATCAGTGAAGTGTGTCAGGGCGGTGATGTGTGACGTGAGGGTTTGTTAGGAAAGAGTAAAAGTACATAGAATATTTAGAGAAAAGAACAAAGTTTTACTACCTATTTTTAGAAAAAATTAACATTATTATATTGTGAAACTATTACTCTTGTGACAATCATCATTGAACATTATTCATTAAGACCAATGCAGTCAACGCAGACAGAAGCTCTGTGATTGACGCACATCATCTCCACTCTTCTGCTAGTGCCTGCAGAACAGTCCTAAAACTTCCCAAACTGTAAGGACGTCCTTACACCGCCATTCTTAATATGAAAAAAATGGTTGAAAAAATATCATCATATCAATTTAAAGTCTAACAATAGCGAGTAATTGTAAACTTTGTGCTTGTCGTGCAATATTTTCACTGGTTCATGAAATGTTATTTATTATTGTTTATAATCTTTCTTTTTGTTTATAGACATATTTATGAATAAATTAACTTACCTTTTTATGAAAGATCTTGTTTCAGGCACAGAAACAACGTTTTACAATTTTTCATAAAACACGACTTGGCACCTTCTAACGGCACACTAGTGCGAATTTGCACCACTTGAAACTATCGGATAACTATCTGTTTACACGTCATGTATTTGTGGGTGTATGGACATATTTAACGTAGCGGTGAGAGACCTTGAAAATAGTTTTAGAAAAAATATCAGCGCTTTGAAATTTTTGCTGGTGCGAATTCGCACTAGTGTGCCGTTTGAGGGTTAAAATTGTATTTTATTCAAAAATGGTTTTTATATGGATTTAAATTTATAATATTCAAATATTACTAATAGTTTGGCGAAAACGTTGAAATTATGCCTTGAAAAAATCTTATCTAATTATAATATTTACAAATATATACATATATACAATTTCATTTTAATATTCACAAACATATATACATATATACAATTAATACATTTTCTAAACTAACTCAGGGTAAAGGGAGGCATATGAAGGGGAAGGTGGGGAAAGGGATGCATATGAAGGAGGAGGTGGTTGTTGGAAGGGTACGGATATTGGTGGAAGTATGGGGGCTGGTGGTTCTTCGGTACAAGAAGAGTGAGCTCGGGGTTCGGGAATTGATACAGGACGAGTTGTGGGATGTGTTGCGCGACGAGAAAATAATCTGCGGGCATGGTAAGTCGGGTTAATGTGGTATGGAAGGTGGGAAGCAAGGGAATGTAGGGTAATATTGGTTGTTGTTGTTCTGTGGCTTGTGGTTCGGAGAACGACTCTTGACAGCGGTCTATATCTCTGCTGTAGGGATGTGTTCGCCCAAGAGCACGTCTTTGGGCCCTCTCTCCTCGATGACTGGAGAGACCTGTAGGAGTCAATCTCGCGGGTATATTTTCTTTATCCTCGTCTTCTTCGTGGTCTGGGCTGTAATACGTGGAAATATCATCATCATCATCATCATCGGGTAGTTGTTGGACCCTACCCTTGTTGGCCAGATGCTCCAGTGTGTTAGCAGCATCCAACTCATCCATACTTGGCGAGTACCCAGTGACTGACGGTCTGTTGCTCCTGCTTGGCCAATGATCTGTGAAATGAAAAATAAGATTTAAATTGCTGCTATTTTTAACAAGAAATTTAATTAATTCATACCTTCTCTTTCTAATTCTAGGCATGCGGAGCAGAGTCGGTGTGTAGGGTGGCAAATGCCGAATATATTTAAATAAATAAATACAATTCCTATTTTTTTATGTTTACACGGATTTATATCCGTAGGGTAGAGAGTCATAACCCTCTATCCTACATCTTTTCATATTAGATACCCGACAGATTTAGGCCCCCCTGAAACAAAGGAACGTATGAAACTTCCTTTTCCATA
Source organism: Andricus quercusramuli (assembly GCA_932178445.1). Lineage (NCBI taxonomy): Eukaryota > Metazoa > Arthropoda > Insecta > Hymenoptera > Cynipidae > Andricus > Andricus quercusramuli. The sequence continues at coordinate 28,323 of CAKNXH010054208.1, forward strand.
ATCTTTTTCCAACTCGTCGGTCATGTCACCTAAAAGTGAGCCTACTGGTGGAGTGTACTCATCAGGGGTACCGCGAGTGACATATATACACGAATCTGTATCATAATATAAAACACGACGATCTAACTGTTCTAAGTACTCGTACAGTTTTAATCGTGCCTGAGCAGTGGTGTACGCTGCAATGACAACGTTTGTATTAGGTGCTGGGGTAGTGGCTTCTTCCCTGTACACCCAACAAACGTACAACATGCTTTGATTTGCAGGCACGATATCTTTGACCTCGATTTCTGGGTTAGTGAGGAGACGTAATAGTTTTTCTCCCGTGCGTACAATTTCTGTTTGCGGTAAATTATTACGTTGTCCAAACTTACCCCAGAAGGAGTTAAGACACAGTTTCGCGACGGAACGCAACCCCGGATTTTTTATAATTTTATCACGATCAAGCTTGATACCCTCTGCCAACTCATATTGACGAATGTATTCGAGCTTTGAAACTTCATCAATACAGTATGATGGCCAACCACTTGCCTCCTGTTTGATCTTTGAGAACATATTAATATATCCTGCGGAAAGACCTCCCTTGTGCGTGATTGGATCATACTGTACTACTTCATATTGCCATATTTCTGAGATATCGACAATTTTGTAACCCAATTGCACAGCTTTTTTCAACTCATCGGAAACCCATGTACCTTCCAAAACACGCTGTGACTCATCTTCATGCGAACACTCGCCCTGTTCCAGAGTTTCACAGCATGTGCGCCAAAGAGAAAACATGAGTTTCTCGTGTAAACGAACCGGCAAAAGAGGATGATAAAGCTTCCGTGGAGGTAAAACTGTACAAAGTACCAAACCCTCGACGTTGGTAAGATCAAAATCTGGACTTGTAAATTTCTTACAATCTTCTGATCCTACATATACAGTTGGGTGCCCTACAGGGAATTTTCCGACTTTCGAGATGTACGGGTACAGAGAACAAATATCTTTGTATTCGATGATCTCTCCGTCTTTCACCTCGTAAAAGCATTTCGTATTCCCTGTTCGACCACCGTAAAATGCATCTCGAGGGTTTAATACCTTATTTGTTTTTAATGAAGGATGGTTATTTAAAAAATCTTTGAGATTGCTGTCCGTATTTTTGAGGCGATTAAACTCACATTCCCATATCTCTGTGAGTTCATACCCGTATCTTTTTATTTTATCCGATCGCGCACGTGTCTTTTCGTATCGCTCATTCATGGTTTCTCCGGTATTACTAAGCATTTTATCTCTGCCAATGGGATAGCAGAGCTTGCAACCGTGCCAGAAACAACCATGAAACTCGAATACGCGACGAGTTCTCGTAGCTTCATCTTCAAAATAACCATCTACTATAGGGCCTTCTTGCAGACGATGCTCTCGAGCTCTACCAGCGTGACGAATAATAATATTGAGATCGCGCTCCATAGATAAGAGCCATTCAACGCCAACGCTGGATTGAGTATCACCCCACCTATAGCCACCTCTTGGAATTATCCCAATCATATTTTCTCGTAAGAAATGCTTCCCAAAGAACCGATCGCAAGCCGATGCAATAGTGGGGGCCTCTGTGAAAGGACAAACATTTCCACACTCGAGAAATATTTTACGAAATGCAATACATGCACAACGTAAAATATCTACATCGTTTTTACAGTACGAAACTAGCTCTTCCCAAAAATTAAATTGATACTCTGGATCGCCACTTTTCTCCTCGTATCAATTTAAAAATTCTTGTCGAGCTTTTTTCGACATTGTACCCGGAGAATAAAATTGTATCGGTGGAAGAGGTCCACAATCATTTTTATTTTCCGGGGTATTAAAAAGATGTGGAAACGTTCCTTTCTTTTCACCTATTCCCACTAATCCAAATGATGCCGGTAATGCGCTGAGAGGTAATTGAAAATAGTTTATACTATCAATAAAAATGGTGTGCTTTACTCTCATTGAAATTATTTTTGTACCCGATAAAATTAAATCTGGATCTGTTTTATTGCAGTTTTTATGCTCAGTTAAATGTTTCAAGATGAATTCAGCGTCAAAAGATTTGGCATTATGAGCTATACATATAGTTTTTTTAAATTTTACAATCGGACGAAGCGCAAAGTCTACGAAATCACGTACGGGATTGTCACCAGCAAAGACAAATTCACGAATCAACCCGCAGTGCTCGCACGGTTTCTTAATGTCCTGTTGAGCGATACACCACGAGCAGACTTGTTGAGCTACACAGAAATTAACCTCATGCTCATTAATAGAGTCGTCCCCGTCGAGCGTTTTATTTTGCCGCGTTTCAAAATCGTAAAATATAAATAAAACAGGGTTTTTCGCGTCAGTAACACCAGAATCTACACGTGTAGGTGAGATGTAGCAATCGTGATTATACTCACGATCGCAGCCACATGTCCTACAGTAAGAAACACCACATTTATGATTTTTATCTTTTGATAAATCTAATAAATGCGAGCACACATCACATATTCGTAATACTTCACAAACGCTTTTTGTGGAGGAATACAAATTACTTTTTTTATGGCGATTGAAACAATTGTCACTAAAAAAGAGACGCAAGCATTGTTCACACTTTCGTCCTATGGTGTATGCTTCATCAGAGTTTTTCTTACATTCCGGCTGCGACAAACATGCCCCACATTTTTGCGAGCACCTATGGTCATTCATGTTTTTGTAACCCTTATTACAAGGTGTACAGAACTTTCGAGTTGAAGCCGCAGCAGTCAAATTCAAAATTGTCTGAAAATGACGAGTGTCGCTATCATACAAAAGATGTACATTATGTGTAGGGATTACACCTGCTTCGATAAAATATCGTGTGCCATTGAAATAAGGTGGGTAGACGCCGCTGCCGAAAGTTTTAAAATCATAAACGATAATAGCAATTTGTTCACGGATAAGATATTTTTGAAATTGATCAATTTCAAAAAAACCGCATCCTTCCAACGGTATTTCCACAAGTGCATTGCGTGTCAGCTCTCGTGCTAACACCGTCTGAAGGATGGAATTTTGTCTGCCAACAGCATGCCATTTTGAATTTTTTTCCCCGTTTCTTAACTGACCGCGTTCGCTATAAATTTTACCTGAAACAATCGCTCGAGGGAGACACAAATTATCACGATTTTGAATTGTTAAAATTGACCTTTTTTTAAGCACATCGTTAGTTGGAACTCCCCAACCCTGCCCTGTAGGATTATAAACACAATCAATTGTTATTTTAAAGCTATCATCTATTCGAAACTCGGCGACACTCTGTGTTACTATAAAAATTAAATTCCATAGGTCTTCAAAGTGACAATCGCGTACGTATTGGAAAGACAACGCTGCATCATCTTGGGTGAAACTATCCGCGATGAATTTGATTCCGATCAAATCAAGAGGGGCACAAGGTTCTAATAAAAACTCAAAAAACTCTTTAACCGCCGATTCAAGCCACTCGATGGGGCAAGTTGTTTGATCAGGGTTATAACGGAATCGCAATTCGGTTTCAGTACCATCTAAGGCAAAACGCGGATAATAGTTATGTTTTTTATTTGTAATTAAAAATTTTGAGTTCATCGGCATTTCACCACCCTCATTTGAAACACTACTCTGATCACGTAGTACTCCTTGGTCCTCAGCCACGCTGGCAAGATTTCCATCATCCTCAGACTCGTGATCGTCACTCTGATTTGAGCGCTACCTCTTTCGTCCTCCCCCTCGCTGAATATAGGCACTCGTGGAGGGGTTGGGTTCTACGTGCAAATTATAATTTATTTTTCAGTTTTCTTATATAATTTATCAAACAAATAACCCAGGAATCGCAGAAGTAAATCGCTTTTCAAAATAATTAATATTATATTAATTGTCAAATTAATAATATAATAACAATTATTCATTAAATAAACAGAATATTGAACTTTTAATCGAATTAAAATAATGGAATTAAATTGAATTGATTAAATTAATCAAAATTAATAATGAAAGTTATAAATTAATTATTACCAATTATTAGGTATTAATTATTATTAATTATTATCCAATTATTAATAATAATAATTAATTATTTAATGATAATTATTAGGTATTAATTATTATTAATTATTATTCAATTATTAATTATTTATTAATGATTATTAGGTATTAATTATTATTAATTATTATTCAATTATCAATAATAATTATTTATTATTCATTAATAATTATTAATAATTAATCATTATTATTCATTTATTAATTTTTAATAATTATTTTATTAATTATCATTAATTGTTAATCAATTATCATTGAAATATCCTGAATTATTAATCAATAATGATTGATTATTGCAAAAATAATTAAATATGAATGATGAATTATTCAAAAAATGACTAATTATCATTCATTCATTAATTTATTAATAATTAATTATCGAAATAATAATTAATTATCGAAATAATTATTAATTATTGATTAATAATTATTATTATTGGATAATTATTTAAATAATCATTGGAATGGAATGTTGTATATTTGAACTCTCCCTTTTACGGGTTTGAGGGCCTCCGCTCCCTGTACATATATTTACATTTCATCCTTAGTCTACCTTAACCGCTACTTATTTTCTAATACAACGCCTTACATAATAACAATCCTATTAGTACTACACTTAGACTACAGACAATGAGCGATCATCCCGGGCTTCCGTTTTCTCTTACCATCAAATGCATTTTCACCGATTTAAAAATTTTAAATTTTCACAAGTTACTTTCCTTTACACAGGATTACCCGTTTGGCTCTGCCCTGATCTCTTGCTTTCTCTTATTTCTTCCAGTTTTTTCATCCACATCACTCCCTGTCCATTACCATCCAAAATCCATCTGACACATTCATCCACACTCAACTGTCCATCTTCCTCTCCTGTACACCTCTCTAACACATGTGCCCATGACTCCACTTCGTACCCACATACTCTGCACGGATTGTCCTCTTCATCCAACCAACTTCTACAAGCTCTCACTCCTTCACCCATTCTAAACCGTACCACCCTATTCCATTTATCTTCCTTTTTCATCTTTTGCAAATATTCTGGTTCCGTCACCTCTTTGACCCTCATATACCATCTATTGTACTTCGAATCCATAATCTTTCTCCATCTCTCTTCTCCTTGTCTTACTAATAGCTCTAATTCTATGTTCTGCCAATCCAGATCCCCTTCCTGTATATCACAAACACTCCTCATTTTTTTCCTTTCTTCCTCCCATTTTGAATTTCCCCAATTGCCTCTCGTCTCCTTGTTCAGAACTTCGTCCAAGCATACTTGTGCTATTCTACTCCCCTCTCCCCTTTTCAGCTTCTCTTCAAACCTCCAGGCTCTCTTAATTTGTCTGGTTACCATTTTTTCCCTTCCTAGTTCTTCCCTTATCATGTATCCTGGGCAACTCCAACTAACTCCCATTACCCATCTCAGGAATCTCTCATGTATGCTTTCCACTTTCCTATGTTCCTTCCATTCCCAAACCTCCACTCCATAACACAACACCGCCCAAACCAACGCATCAAACAACCAAACCCTCATTCTCCAATCGTCCTTGAACCTTCTCTTTCCTATACCCCATACTTGGCCCATTACTTTACTCGCACTTTCGATTCTTTTCCTCACCTGCAAATCGTTTCCCCCTCCTGACTCAAACCAAAAACCTAGGTAACAGAACTCCTCCACACTTTCCACTGTTTGTCCGTTCATCTTCCAAACGTAACCTATTTTGGTCTTTCTATTTCTGAAGCACATCACCTTGGTCTTCCCTACGTTCACCGTCAGTTCTTTTGTTCCCACATACTCTTCGAAAATTCTTATCATTAGGTTCATCCCCTTCTCATCGTCTGCTATTAGAACTACGTCGTCCGCGTATGCTAGGGAGTATAGTTTGCTATTACCCAGGATCGTCCCCCCTTTCCCTTTCTCCTTTAGCTTCTCCTCTAGGTCTGCCAGCAGCAAATTAAAAAGCAGTGGACTCAACGGGCAGCCTTGCCTTAGACCTCTTCCTGTCCAGAAAACCTCCCCTTTTTCCCCGCGTATCTTCACCCTAATCCTGGTTTCAGTAAAAATTTCCTTTATCCTCTCCACCAACCCTTCTTCTATTCCCCTGTCTTTCATTGCCTGCCATAACACTTTTCTATTTACTGAGTCAAAGGCTGCTTTGAAATCTACAAACAAAGCGACTAATTTCCCTCTTTTTCTCCCTAAGTTTCTGTTAACCAAGTAGTTGAGTACATAAATATTGTCTATTGTCCCCATCCCTTTTCTAAATCCCGTCTGGTTGTGTGGGATACTTTGCTTCTCTTCTATCTGATTCTCTAACCTTTTTCTTAGAATTTCTGTGTATATTTTATAGCCCACTTGCATGAGAGTGATCCCTCTGTACTCTTCTACCTTCTTACCCTCTCCTTTCTTAACAAGCGGTACTGCCAGCCCTGTCATCCACTCCTCCGGCCACCCTTCTCCTTTCCAGACCTTGTTGCATATCCTCCACATCACTTCCCTTATCCCTTCTCCTCCATACTTTATCGCTTCGTTCTCCATACCATCCTCTCCTGTGGCCTTGTTTCTTTTCAGTCTATCTATCGCCTCATTCACTTCTTCTCTTGTTATTTCGTTCGCTTCCTCCACTTCTCCCTGGACTGTCTTTCTATTTTCCCCTTTGATCCTTTTTTGTTCTCCCCCTAGCAGACCCTTAAAATACTTAAAAAATATTTAAATTATAATTTAAATTCAAATTTTACATATATTTTTTAACGACTTATCATTTGCTCGTTCTAATCCCACATGATTCGTTGTTGCTTCTTCTCTCATGTCCTCATCATGATCATCATCGTCATCATTTTTGACCGTTACCACCTCTTCATACAAGGTTTCGTCAAAGTCATCTTCGTCGTCAATCACTACTTGTTCAATGTCATTGTCTTCGTCGTCGTCTTTATTGTTTTCGTTGTCACTGTCGTTATCACTATCACTGTTATTATTATTATCGTCGTTTTCACTGCTAATATCACCATTTTCCATTTCACTATCGTCCCTGTTTTCGTTTTCACTACACTCGTCCTCCATTTGGTGTTGCTCGTTTTCGTCGTCATCGTTATCGCTGCACAGATCAATTGTTTCAAATGACGCTGGTGCTGCTGCTGCTGGTGCAGAACTTTCAATTGTTATTGCTGTAACAGCACCCGATGTCGACTCTGATTCTTGTGGTGCTGAAAATTAGTAAAAATTAGTAAATTAGTATAAATAAATTATTATTATTAATTAATTAAATAATTAATAATAATTGTTTAATAATAAATTATTATTATTATTATTGATTGTGTGCAATTTTAAGTTATTATCTTTTATTATTATCATTCTTATTATATAAATAACCAGAAACAATAATTCCATTTAAAATAATTATAATTATTTTCACTCACCGTCAGTATAAAGATCTCGAAGTCTATTCGAACGAATCGTCTCGGCAGCAATGTCCGTCCTCCGAACTATAAGTATTTCACGAAGGGCAATATCGTTCCCAACCATTCTCAGAACCCGATCAACACCCGCGTTATCTAAGAATCGCACCATAAATTTAAAAATTAATCTCAATTGCCAGTCGGCTAAATCACCCGTATTACCACACATCGCGATGATGTTGGCCAAAAGTGCTGGAGCGAACATTTTCAGAAGAAGTTTTGTAAAAAAGCGAAAGAGTAGCAAACGAAGTTACTTCTAGCGTAGATCTAGAGAAACTGTGCTTTTGAGATTGCGTAGGGTGGTTATATCAAAGTAACAAAGGTAGATAGTGTGGGAGGGGAAAAATTAGGCGTTTACTAGGACTACCTATGATCTTGAAGAAAATTCCAAAATAGTGGGAGATGTAGACAATTTTTCCATTTTGAAAAATCCTATTCGAAATGGCGATCTGTCCAATCAGATGCTTTGCCACACCTCCAATTTTCATGGGAATCATCTTCAAATTTTGCCCTCAAGTGATAAAATCTGAAAATATAGGTAAAAGCGTTAGACAATAGCCAGCCTGGCGAATATTTGAGGAGACTATATACTCTGTAAATAGCTAGCAATCTTTATTGCGGTCGCCTGGTATAATACAACACAAGCATTATGATCATCACCGAGGTGGTCGTCTAGACGGCAGTCTGGCCCAGCTTTGTACAACAGGTACCTAGAGAGACGGATTAACAGTCTCGCTATAGAATTCGAGGCGTGCTTGCCATCAATATTTAGACACAGAATCCTCGATTGAGTTTGCACACAAAGGATAATATCCTGAGTATTTTTGCAGCAGGTTTATATTGAATTTGAAAATTTTTAAACGCTTCAGTATCATCTGAATAGCTAACAAACATTTAAATGACCATCAATGAGTTGTAAAAGTTTTTCTACAGAATGTCTCTCTTCGAAGTATCGCCGCCCTCTTTATCTACCTGTATTACAATGCTATTAAGGATGACAATCTCTTGCATTCAATACGTTAGAATATGCATTCCTTTCGAAAATTATGGAAATCTTTTTAAAATAGGTTTAATTCATATTATTTCAATTAATTTCAGTGTATTTTAACCATTTCTTTTAGCGTTAATTATTGGTGCTCATGCGCAGTGTCACGCTATATTTTTCACTATTCATACATATGTAAATCAGGTTAAAACGCATGCGTGGGATATATATACCTCCACCACGTGCTTCACTCTCTCTCTCGTGAAAGTGTTCTTATTGGTGGAACACATGTGACGTCATATCTAGACCGCCCCACTCGAGTAAGTCCCCATGTGTGAGCTATAAAAACGGCCACGCAGGGCACACCCGTCAGTTATACTCTGAAAATTTCAACATATAACATGTCGCAGTCTCCAAGTCAGACGATGGAATCTACCGTCAACCAGAGTGAAGTCTCACAAGATTTGATAGTGAAAAGTGTATCAAAAAAACGAATTTGCCCTGCAGATATGTCATCATCTGAAAGTGTAACAGCGAAAAATGCAAAATATTCACCTCGTCAATCTCTGATTCTTACAACAATATACGATTTGAATAACTCTTCTTCGAAAAAGGTTATTCTTGGTTTGGAAATTCAAACCGATGGATCATTTGAACCAGTTTTACGATTCTTGGACAATAAATCTCATGGAATCTTCTTAAATCGTGAGGAATGGCTTCAATTGCAACAAAAATTCGATCTCGTTTGTCCCTACTTGGAGGATCGATGCAGCAACAGTAACTCCAACGTCCGTTCTCCACCGATAAAAATTGGCCGTTATAACTTGTTTTTTACAACTTCGTACAATGCAAAAGCTATTTTAATAGGAAAGATTGTACAAAATGCAGCAACAAGAACAACACTTACACCAACAATTAGCGAAACACAAGGAAAAAACGAGAAACTCTATGTCCCTGGAATTGTTCTTCAAGCACCCACATTTCAAGGCCTCGTTAACACTGTTATTTGCATTGATGAACACATCAGAAGTATGGAGAGGGTTTTATCGAATGTCAAGCTCTGCAAGGATATTTTCGTGGAAGAATTGAGTGCTTATTTTCTAGCGGAGAAAATACACAGGCCATGCAGTAAATTTGTGCGTCAAATTGTCAATTTTAAATTTGAGTACTTTAAGCAGCAACTGAAGACCAAATTGTCAGCGGAGTTTGTGAATTCACATTTTGAACGTGTATTTGACGAAATAGCATGTATTTTAAACACTCAAATTACTAACGAAATCAAAGATAATCTGTGTAAAATGTTAAAAAAAGACTGATGACAGTCAAAAAGTTTTTTTGTACCTTCTGTCCACATATTTAATTTAAAATATGTCTGTCATATGTTTATAATAATACCTGTAGAAAAACTGTTTTCATATTTAAACAATTTCAACGACAAATTGTATGATTCTCAATGTTCAAAATGTAAGGCTTCATTTAATATCATCAATCACAAGTATGTGTATACGTGTATATCTCTCTTCGTGTTCGTGTGTGTGTGTGTATAATATGTGAGAGCATGTGTATGCATTTTAAATGGAAATATAACAAGAGTTTATTCTACAAATTTTGAAACTGTTATCTGCAAACATTTTTCTGAAACTGAAATAAAAAATTCTTTCATTTAATATATTTTTTTCTATCTTCCTAAACCCTCCTTGCGTGCGAAAGTATATAAGATTAAGAGGCCCAGCTCAGGTAAGATAAGATAGCATCTTGCGATGGGAACTCGAGAGCAGGTTGTAAAGGCTTTTAGTTGTTCAAATTGAAAAGTGTTTGACTGATTAAAAACACCATAAAGTCTACGCTCTTTTTTCTCCAACTTTCTGTTATTTTCGTGAGATATTGAGTGTTTGAGGTAAATAGCAATTATATTTTCACAGCATCGGCCGGCGCGGGTGGCCCAACGCGTGAGATCGCCTGACGATAAGCTAATACAGGCGATCCGGGAACGCGGCTGCCGGGAACTAGCTGATTCCCGGCATGCGAACCAGGCTCTAATAAGCTTAAAAAGCCTGGTCCGTGCGCGGAACCGGAAAAGCTTATATGGGTTCGCAGTGTGGGACCGAAAAAGTTTATATAGGTGTTACACGGCCGCACTTACAAGCTGATTATTTTTTAGAAAATACTTTCGAATTATCAATTTCAAATGATATTAACTTTAATTAATTAATTAATAATTCAGTTTAATTTATTTTTAAGTTAATTTAATAATTAAAAGTTGAAAAATTAATTAATTTTTAATTTTAATCTTAATTAATTTTTTAATTTAGCCTGAATTAATTTTTCAAAAATAAATAAATTAACTAATTAATTGAATAATTAAAAATAATTTGTCAACTTTAATTTAATTTTTAGTTTAATTTTAATTAATTTATTAATTAATAATTCAATTATTAACTTATTATTCATGTTATTTTACTATAAATTTAATATGAACTATAGTAAAACTATAGTAAACTGGATGCGGGAAAACTTGTTTTGTCAAAAAATTCTTAAGCCACATCGATGTCATGTGTGATACACATTTTGAACGTATTCTTTTTTACTATTCTGAATGGCAGTCAAGTTATTCTGACTACGGTAAACTCATAGAATTTAGAGAAGGATTACCGCAACCAACTGATTATTCTAACGATAATGACCGTCCTAAGCTCATAATTATCGATGATCTTATGCGTGAATCTTCAAACAATACAATTGTAGATCTTTTCACTAAAGGTAGTCACCACACAAATCTTAGTGTTATCTTTATCTCACAAAATGTATTCCATCAGGGACATGGACAAAGGGATATATCACTCAATACGAATTATATCGTTGTTTTTAAAAATCCTCGAGACCGAGCTCAATTTCAGCATCTTGCTCGTCAAATATATCCAGAAAATCCTCGTTTTTTACAGGAGGCTTATCAGGACGCGACATCTAAACCTCACGGTTACCTTCTTCTCGATTTGAAACAGTCTACACTCGATAATTGTCGTTTTAGAACAAATATTTTTCCAACTGATGGCTTTTCATATGTGTACATACCTGTTAAAAATATAAAAGAAGGTGCTCGAGTTGATCAGATACCAGTTATACGTCTGTAATGGCGTCGAGTGCACGTAAACACATCGGTGAAAAAAACACACCAGTATTGCATGCATTCTGTCGCCTCGATCGTAATCAACGAAAAACGATTCTGAGCACAGCTAATGCAAAGCTCGTAAAATGTATATGTGATTGCGCTCTAAATATATTGGCAGGAAATATACCTTTGAAAACACATGAAAAACACAAGTTAAAAAAGCATAAACATACTTTAAGAAAATTGGCAGCATCGAAGGGTACTTGGAAAAATAAAAAACGCTTTATAATTCAGAAGGGTGGATTTTTACCCTTATTACTAGTAACGAGGTATACACACAAGTATCACTGAAACTCCAGGTAGAAGTAGGAAGCGAGCAACACCTGGCAGCACAGGGTCGGCTAAATCTCAAGGAAGGAAAAGAAGTAGTAATCAGTGGAAAACTTTGCTTCTAAAACCATGAAATTGTTAGAAGAAATTTATTTTGACCCATCCCATGAAGCTTCTTACGCTGGCATTGAGAAACTCGCAAAAGCTGTGCGTGGAAGAGTCTCACGAGCAAAAGTGGTTGAGTGGTTAAAATCTCAAGATTCATATGATCTACACGTACATATTTATTGACGTTTCAGAAGAATAAATTACGATATATCAAATATAGATGATTTATGGGAAGCAGATTTAGTTCATTTGAAACATTTAAAAGATTCAAACGATGGATACTTGTATCTACTGGTGGCGATTGACGTGGTGAGTAAACACGTTTGGGTTGAGCCTCTTAAAGATAAATCTATGAATGAAGTGAGAAGGGCTTTTGAGTGTATTCTCGAGAAAAGTGGAAAGCGATCTCCCAACTGCCTTCAGAGCGATAGAGGAAAAGAATTTCTCAGTGTAGTTTTTCAAAATTTTTTATCAAAACGGGGTATAAAATTTCATGCTGTACGTGATCCAAATGTTAAGGCTGCTGTAGTCGAACGATTTAAT
>CAKNXH010054208.1:45888-57464 GCA_932178445.1 Andricus quercusramuli
ATTGACTCTATATCCCTTGGAGCGTTCGGCAGGGCAGGGTCGCGACCTACACCGTAAGAGCGACCAAGGTGGTAATAATGTACTCTTAGGGCCGCATTATGTCTATAGATATACGTTGTTCCTGCGTGGGTCGGACACCCCGATAGTATGTGTTGTAGGTACTCAGCGTGTGCATGACACGCTCTGCACCTATCACTGGGAACTTCTTGACATAAAATGCGGGAGCGGTATGCTAAGGTGGAGATTACACCGTCCTGGCATGCGAAAATAAAGCCCTCTGTACCTGAATTGAGCCCTGATGATTTGAGGAAAGCAAAAGTTTGCTCCTATGATAAGGATTGTTTTTCTACATTTCTGTGAAAGTTTCCGTGCATATGCTTGTCGAGTAGCTCTTGGTGAAATTTTCTAACCTCTGCTTTCTTTACTTCGGCTTTTAGTCGTGAAGCATCTAGATGGAGTAATGCACTTTCCTCACTTCTGATGTTGAAATTCAGGCCAAGGGTCTCGGCAGCTTGCTCTGCGGCTTTGTAAAGGAACGCTCCTTCGCCAATCATCTCGTGGTTTCTGACCATCTTTAGGAGAGGATCTCTGCCACTCGCAACGATGTAAGCTCTACTTAAAACAATTCGGTTATGAAGACACTGGAGATTCAGAAGTCCGCGTCCGCCTTGACGGCGTGAAATTTATAATCGCGGAACTGACGAATTGATATGCAAGCTTCTATGCATATGCATAAACTTACGCGTGGTGACATCAAGGGCCTTAAGCTCGTTCTTCGTCCATTGAACCACCCCAAGCGAGTAGAGTAGAACCGGGACGACAAGCATGTTAGTCGCAGATACCTTGTTCAACGCCGACAGATTGGAAGATCAAATCTGTCGAAGAAGATGCTTGTATCTGCTTCGGCGAGACTCCTTCACTGATGTTACGTCCTGAATGCGGCTTTGAGGCACGCCCAGGTATGTATAGGTCTCTCCAGTGTTAAGATGTCTAATAACACTTATATCCACAACCTCAGGGTCCTTGGGAACGCCAGTAATCTTTCCATTCTTCAAAAGAATTTTGGCACACTTTTCCAAACCAAAGTCCATCCCACTCTCTCCTGTGTAGTTCTTGACGATATCTATAGCAGTTTGAAGTTTGCTTTTACCAGCGGCATAGATCTTCAGGTCATCCATATAAAATACATGAGTGACCTTATGCTCACGCTGATTAGTGTCGCCACAGAGGTATCCAGGAGAATTTCGTAGTGCGAGAGATAGAGGCAGAAGTGTGATGCAAAAAAGCAAAGGGCTCATACTATCCCCTTGGGAGACGCCCCTCTGGAAGGTGATCTTGTTCGTCGTCAGACAATGATTCCTAGATGAGATGGTAAGTCTAGTTTTCCAAAGAGGCATCGATCTCTCTATGCATCTCACAGGTAAACTGGGAGTGCACACGTATAAAAAAAAGGTTACACTAACACTACAATTTACACTGTACTTGAGTTCTTGGGAAAATGCGTTATAGGCCAAAATCTGTCATTTTCAAGGGGAGTTTTCGTTCGTCTATTTTTTCCTTTTTTAAAATGATTTTAGAGCTCAGTGTAGCCCGGTGCGGTTCGGTCGCTCGAGACGAAATCTTGAAGAATCAACATAACAATTTTTTAAGAAATGGTTACAAAATAAAAAATTACCAAACATTCCGTTAGATTGTAAAGCGGAGTTAAGGTGTAACTTTTAAATTGCACTAAGTGAAAAAATAAATAAATTTGAATAAACTTTTCTGAAATTTTTGAATAAAATGCCATTTAATTCGATGAATTTTGAATTTAGAAATTTGGATTAATTTAAAATCAATAGTTTTGTTTCAAATTCTATAAAAAATATCTTTGAAAAATGTATATTATCCATTAACATTTTTATGGTGATTGTGAAATCAAAATTGGTTTTGTGCTGATGGATTTTATATAAGATTTCTAAGGAAATAAATGTTTCCCTTTCACAATGGAATATAGGACATAACAACAGAAGGATAAGTCTTTTTCTCTTTTACGGTTTTCTACTTGGTGTGAAACTGAAGTTTCTCAGAAATTTTAACATGTCATCATGGATTTCGCGGGAATTTGACAGATTTTGTGACAAAGAAATAGTTAATTCATGGAAATGTCATACATAAAGAGAGAGGGCAATAATGCAATCAATTTGAAAAGGAGACCTTTCGAGATATAATAAAGCCTTCGATAATTTGATCGAATTTTTATAGGAAACCTTGGAAATTATTGTAATTTAATTTTCTGTTAATTGACAATTAAAACAAGTATTAAAGTGCAAGAAAGATTTCGAAATATTCAGGATTGACACTTAAACCGAAAATTAAAAGTTAAATATTCATCCAAAAATAAAAAATGAAAAATAATGTAAACAACAGTATGATAAGAAACTTCAGTCTCATATATACATACATTACTAGTATGAAGCATATGATAGAAATATTTTTTCGTAGTATCCTATAAAGTATACCCTGATGAGGAGATCTCGAAACATGTTGGTCCCAAAAGTAGTATAAAAAAGACAGAAAAAGAGAAAGGAAAAGAGTGTGAGGATGGCTTGATTGTCTTTTTCCCGATTCTCTCCCTCTTTTTTCCTCTTGTTATATACTTATATCTAACGAGCCGATTACAACGTTGTTTGGAAACATATTTTGAGGCCTTTCTATGCAATTCTTTTTGCATATATTGAACTTTTTGAATATGTTTTTTCAATACAACTGATTTTTGGATTCACAATGTTTTTGAGCCTTTTTGTTCAAAAATAGAATTTTTGCACAGATTGACTTGTTAATATTGTGTTCCTAATTTTCTTCTTAAAAAGTATTTGAATAAATTTACAAGATTTTCATTAATCGTGAATAACGGCTGAAAAATTTTTTTTGGTTCAAAGTTCAACTGCTTAGTCTAAAGTGGATCAAAAATGTATCTTTTGAGTTAAAAAGTTCATTTCTGTTGTTAAAAATTTAACAAATTTTGTTGTAAATTGATTTTTGTTTTCTAAAAATATGTACGTTTTCTATTTTTGCTAGCAAATTGATCCTTTTTAGTGGAAAATCCACTTATTTTGTGGAAAATCCTTTTAAGTTGAAAATTCAATTATTTTGGTAGAAATCGCATATTTTCAGCTTGTAAATTCAACTTTTTTTCAAAAATT
Organism: Andricus quercusramuli; assembly: GCA_932178445.1. Classification (NCBI taxonomy): domain Eukaryota; kingdom Metazoa; phylum Arthropoda; class Insecta; order Hymenoptera; family Cynipidae; genus Andricus; species Andricus quercusramuli. Next base: position 49,074 of record CAKNXH010054208.1, read on the forward strand.
CATCTTTTATGGCTTCGAAACTCAACATTTTGGAAAATATTTTCTTCATTATTGATTGAAAAATCTTTCTTGGTTGAAAATTCAACTCTTTTGTTGAAAATTCATATTTTATGATTTAATTTAACAGCTTTTTATCAACAATTATAATATGTTGTCAGGAACATATCAACTGTTACACTTTTTGTTGATAATTCATTTTTGTTATCAAAGAATCATCAATTTGGTTGAAAATGTAACTATTCAGTTGATAATTCTATTTATCTTGGTTAAAAATTAATTACTTTAACTGAAAATGTGATAATAATAAAAATTTATATTAATAAATATTAAATTAGTTAAAAATGTCTTTTGACTTTTGAAATAAAGAAATAAAACAGGAGATATTAACAGATTAAAAAAAAATAACTTTTTTTCTAGTGCCAACTCACACATTTTTTCCACTCAGTTTGAACGATTTGATTAATTTTAGCATTTTTACTTCGCCCTAAAACACAAAGAAACTATTGGCCATACAATTAAGCATTATAATATTTATTTTTACAAAAGTTAGATGATAATCTAGGATACAGTCGGGAAAATGGTATTAATTGTCACAGCGATACGAAGAAATACTTTTTTAATATCAATTATAAATATACTCCAAACTCAATAATTGCAATTGAGTTTTGGAAAGACTAATATTTTTTGTAACAAATTAAAATTAGGAAAAAGTGATATTCAAAAATTAAATAATAAAACCGTAGTTGCGAAGCTAGCAGTTTAAATAACATAAGTTGCAAAATTGGTTAGAAAAATTATCATTCTCAATGGGAAGGTGTGATATCATCCCTCGCTTCGCTCGGGCAGCTAACTTCACACTCGTGAAATCGTTGCCTTTCGACCCTCGTCGCGCAATATACTATGAATGTAGTGCTTTGCGTAAATTCCCATCTAAAATAGGAAATTCAGTGCCAAATTACGCCATATGCACTGAGGCCAATGAGGGTGATCAAATTCCTAAATTTCATAAATTATTTTATCACAGGAAAAAGTCTCGTTTCTGCTGCCCCGGAGACCCGTGTTCGATTCCTGCCAGCACAGTTTTCTTCTAACACGATTTTTTCTATTTCGGCTTAGAATATAATATAAATATCTAATTGTATGTTTAGCGTCTGAAATTTATAATGGGTGCAGCTGTAATGTATATTATATATTGCATGTATATGAAACAGTGAATGCGAATTTATTTTTATTTTTCTCTTCGACCACGGCAGTTTTTCCTATTTTCTATGGGAAAAATCAGAAATATGTAGAATGAACAGTTTAATATTCACAGTAGTAATTCTTGAAATAGTGAGGCTATATCCTAGCTTGCTCTTGATTTATTGTAAAAATGAATATTACAATATCAAATTTTAAAACCAAAAGTTTCTCCGCGTAGAAAGAAGGATATCAAATTGGTATCATATTAATCTTATTTTGCATTTGTAATATTAATTGTCAATATGCAATAGTTCTAGTAATGCAATGTAGATTCAGCAGCTTGATCGCTATTTCGAAAGTTTTGAAGTGATGAAATGAATTGATGAAATTGAAAAAAAGGTAGGTCGTTCAATTCGACTTATTGAACGATCTTGACAGTGCTGAGGGAGCTGGAAGATTTGAGTTCGTGAAAAATTTGAGCTGACTCGTAAACTTGAGTTAGCTTAAAAATTTTAAAAATTGTAATTCAACTCATGTCAAATAAATTTTGCAGATCCCTAGATGAAACGAAATTTGAACCTTGGGATTTATAAAAAATTAGTAAAAGAATTTCTCTTTAGATATTAGTAGTAAGGAAACTGAATAAGTTGAGAACCATAGAACCCCTCATAGTGGGGGGGGGGGATCATATGGAGGCTGGTTGAAGCATGGTGAAGAAGAGAAAGAAGGTAGTGTTGGCGGTCAGGTTGGTATCTCAATCAAGCATGGTCCACAGGTTGGGGTGTACTGGACCCCTGTGGGAGTATGGTAGGGGCAGCGGTTAGCGTCTCTGAGCCGTCACAACTCAATCTAGTTCCACAGAGGCGCTGTGGCTGTAGTGTCGTACGTATTTTTTGCTCGTATTTGTTAAATACGTTTTCCTCACACAAATATTAAAAACCCGTTGCAAATATAAGAAATTCTATAAGAAGGAAAGCCAAACCTTCAATTTGTAACATTTATCATTCATGATATTTAAATGCTACAAGAAAGTTTTTTTTAAGTTCTTGGATATGGTTTGTTGCGCCAAATTGTGAAAGTGTATTTATATAGTCAACGAAATGAAAACTGGGATTCTTTACAAGGAATAATTGGAGGTATGAGCCTGTTTTATTGAAGCATGCTTATGAGTAATACATTTTTTGCTTTAAAAAATAAATCTCTATTATTGCTTAAGAATGTCTACTAATGCAGTCTTTACATCCTAAAAATGTCCGTTATATCGACATGAGTAGTTATAATATTGCTGTTTACCGAATATGTAGCACAATATTACTTGCTCAAACCCTTAATTTTTATTGAGAAACAGTTGAGTCAAAAACTCCTGTGAATTTCTGAGAAAAAGTGCACAAGAATAATTTTTTGGAAACAGCTCGTTTCTGGGGCATTTTATGCGAAAATTTCATATGTAAAACGGAAAATGATACAGAGAGCGACCAAAATTACTCAATTTCCTGTAAATATATATAAAAAAATTTTAACTCACTTAGGTTGGTATAAGCCTACTTTCATGCCAACCGTTGACAATTATATTTTGTTTAGAAATGCTGGTTTCTGGTGAATTCTACGTACAAATTTTACATGGAAAAATTAAAGCATGTAAAATTGTGTGTAAAACTTAAAAAAAATTCTTGAATTCATAAGTTATAACCTAACGAACTTAAATGTCCAAGAAGTTAGCACCGTCATTTTTTTCCAAAAAAAAAGTTGTGTCAGAGTTGTGCTCTATTGTACAGTAAACGATTTTTCTAAAAAATAGCAATTTGAGCCATAATAATTAAAAACAAACTTTTCTAAGGCCAGCACCGCCATTTAAAGAAAAAAGTTGTGCTGAATTGTGCTAGATTCTTGCTTTAATGTGTCGTAAACATTCTTCGAAAAAATAAAATTTTGAGCCAGACTTGAACAGTAACTTTTTCGTGCCAGCACCGCCATTTTGTTAAAAAAAAATTTGTGCTAGATTTGTGTTCTCTTGTGACGTAAAAGATTTTTTTAAGAAATCAAAATTTGATCCAAAATTCACAACAAACTTTTTTTGAGTCACCACAAATCATGCACTGTTAAAAATGTTTGTGATTCTATAACACCTCTGCAAGACGAGCGTAATGTAAAACTGCAAAGACGGTATTGGAATGGCCAAATTTCATCACGTGTATTGCAGTTTTTGTGAATTTTTGTACATTTTTTCAGATTTTTAAGACGTCCAGCTAGTTTTGGGTAGCCTCAAAAGTCGAGGCTTAAAAAAGGTGGCTCCAAAACCTTGTTTTTTGGCACGTTTTACAACAACGCTATCTTAAAAAAGTTTTTAGAACAACAATATACATATCTTTCAATTCGGGAGACCTTAAACTTTCACGTGTACCTGGCCAGAATTTTCTAGTGATCCTTATAATATTTGTGGTCGTTAAAATATACGACTGACGTGGCAGTCATCTGCTTAGCTGTGATTGGTAATCTATCTAGCGCGAAATTTGAAAATGGTTCGGTCCGATCTAAAGTATTATATGTACAGGGTGTCCCAGACTCAAGTGTCCGGACTTGTATGGCTGTATACAAATTTAAAAAATGAATCCAAAATTCCTTATCCAAAAATCAGTTGAAGTTTTAGTTTTTGAGTTATTAAATATTTAAGCTGGACCAATCACAAGTATAATCAATTCCAAGAATTTTATTTATATTTCTTGTATGACTACTTATGTCCTTCGAACTATAGTAAACCCATTCAGTGCCTTCCATGTACCGTTGTTATGGTTTACATATTTGAAACGAAAAATGAACAAATTTCGATGACATCAACATCAACTCTTGTCATTTAGAATGTTTACGTCTTCAAAATGAAAATTCCGTTTATTTTCTTATTTAAGAATTAAAATATTTATTAATATGTATTTAGTTCATGTTACTTACAAATTAAACATACTTCAAACCAATTTTGTTTAATCTGATAAAATGCCTCATCATGTCTGAAAGCAAAGCTGGAAATCGCGAAGGCTGCTAGTGCAGTAGCAATACTGGTAGTCTGCCGAACATCATTATCATTTCTGCCTTATGCCAGTACATCGCCAATACTGGTGCCCAGTACTCCTCCGGCTTCTTCGACAGTACTCATTCGCCGTACTGTGCTAATCGTTACTTCTAGTACTTCACTACTACTTATACCCACGACTGCCCCAGTACTGAACCACAGTACTTATAGTCAATACTGCGCCAATACTAATGCCCAGTACAATATTTTAGTACAGCCCCGAAGTTGGCAATCAGTACTAAACAGCGTTATCATCCCAAGGTTACACCACATCGACGTATTGGCTACCAGCACCACGCCAATGCTGTCGAACTCTGGCCAGTACTGACCCAATGCTGCGCCAGTTGTATATTTCCCGTTGGGTTTTCGTCAAATTTACCTATTTCACATCGATTTAATTGCTATATTCCAAACATTACACGAGGTATGTTAAGTTGACGTATACCCACATGTTCGAATCGAGTTAAGATTCATTTCATATTTAAGCCCAGCTGAAAATTCCTGTATAGGAACCTGTGCAGGAACCTGACAGGTTCCTGGTACCCGGTTCCTGCCGCGGATCCTGCGAGGGAACCTGTGCACGTTCCTGTACAGGAACCTTGTTATTCAAATACCTGTACAGGTTCCTGTATTATCGTGCATGTTACTGCAAGAAATTCCCTAGGGAGAGGATCCTGTACAGGTTCCTGTGCAAGTGGGACACATTTGCAAAAAGTATCTATGAAGGATCCTGTACAGGTTCCTGATCAGTTGGGACACTTGCATATATATATATATATATATATATATATATACATATGTCGTAGGCTTTTAGAGGATTCAGTCTTTCAGCCGACTGCCGGCGTTCGGAAGAATTTGAGACGAAGTCTGTACCTGGTGTCCAAGTGCCTGGTTTATTTCGGCATTCAGAAGAATACTCAGCTATTCTTCTGAAAACCTGACACGTTTTAGGCTTTTTCAGGAAACCAGCCATACAGTATTAAAACACATTAAATGGCTATTTAACATTTCTTTAAATTTATTTTCATGTTCATCCAAAAAATGAAATATACATTTACAAAATAATAAGAATAATGATTTTATGTCATATATTTGAAAAGTCTTTTAATTTAAGTTCATGTTTCCACAGGATCCGAAGGGAAACATTTATTTATTTTTCAATTTGCCTTATTATAATGATATAATATTATTAATGACAAATAATAAAGAAAAGCGTAATTAATTAAATAATCACTTGATTGAAAAATCTTTATATTAATTGAATAATTATATGCTGAATTTAATCACAAAATGATAAGAATACTGATTTGATGTCATATATTTAAAAAGTCTTTTAATTTAACTTTATATTTTTACAGGTTTTCAAGATAAACGTTTTATTTTGATGTTGCAATTCAGTCACGGAAAGAAGGTAATTGCTGGATTCATAATTTAAAATGCATCATTTAAATTCTGCTTGCATTTTTTGTAGAATTTAGTGAATATGACAACGTAAAATAGCCGTATTTATGATTTTCCTTGCACAAGTTACAATTTGAAATAGTAAAATTGATTAAATTCCACGAAAAAAGTGTGTTCAGAGTTCAAAGTATTCATGTAAAATGGTGAATTCAGTCATTTAGTAAAAAATGAAAATCACAATTTACTAGCAAATGAACAATTGCCCTTTAATTAAAAGTAGATAATCTCTTATGATTCCCACACAAACAAAAATTTCAAAAAGAAACTATATAAAAAGCAGAGAACATGTATGTATTTATTCTCTCCCTTTTACGGGTTTGAGGGCCTCCGCTCCCTTTACAGTACGTTACAAAACCACTTATACTACCTTAATACTACTTAATATCTACAGACTAGTATTCTACTTATATTAATTTATATGCTAACCAGTGCTCCCAATCTTGCTCCCCAACCGTACTGCGCATGCGTCGCGCCGAATTACTGATTGGATGCCTAGCGCGCGCTTATTTAGAATGTTTAAAATATGCAAATTAATTGTTTTAAACACATTATAATTAGAAAATGCATTAAAAACATTTTTCATTGCAAAATATACTTTCACAGTCGTAAATATAATAATTATTTGATTTCACTGCTGAAAGCGCATTATTCCTTCTGACATCGAAGAAAGATTTCAGCAGTGAAATCAAATTATTATTATATCTATGACTGCAAAAGTTTATTTTGCAATGAAAAATGTATTTTTATGTATTTTCTAATTATCATTTGTTTAAAACAATTATTTTGCATATTTTAAACATTTTAAATAAGCGCGCGCTATGCAGCCAATCAGAAATTCAGCGCGACGCATACGCACTGCGGTTGGGGAGCAAGATTGGGAGCACTGATGCTAACGCCTTGTCCTAAAATTACTCTCGAGATTTGCTGACTATTGAGTTTCCTGGGCTTCCGTTTCCTCTTACCATTTCCGTTCTCATGATTTTCAACGTTTTATTTACATTAATCTTACTTTAATTTTACTTCAATGTCCTTTTATAGGAGTGAGCGCTAGGCCTTTCCCTACTATATGCCCCTTACTTTCTCTCATTTCTCCCAGTCTCATCATCCAGCTTGCCCCTTGTCCACTTCCATCCAAGGTCCACTTTATCCTGTCAACAACACTCTCATCGCCTGTTTCATCCCCTGTAAATTTCTCTAAAACATGCCCCCATGATTCTATCTCGTAATAACAGACTCTACATCTTCTTTCCTCCTCATCCATCCAGTACCTACACTCTCTCATTCCTTCTCCCATCCTAAATCGTATAACGTGGTTCCATTTACTCTCCTTCTTAATCTTTCTTAAATATTCTGGTTCTCCTTCAGCCTTCACTACCTTATACCACCTGTTATACTTAGATTCCACGATTTTTTTCCATCTTTCTCCCCCCTCCCTTATTATCAGTTCATTCTCTAACTCTTGCCATACTCTGACATCTGCTCTTATATCGCACTCTCTCCTCCTCTGTTGTCTCTCTTTCTCCCTCCTTGATCCTTCTGTGTTACCCCTAGTCTCTTTGTTTACTACTTCCCGCAGAGAAGCTTGTGCTATCCTGCTTCCCTCCTCCCTCTTTAGTTTCTCTTCAAAGTTCCATGCTCTCTTCATCTGTCTAATACCCTTTTTACCTCTACTTAATTCCTCCCTCAACATATATCCTGGACAGCTCCAGCTCACTCCCATTACCCATCTCAAGAATCTCTCTTGCATACTTTCAACCCTCTTGTGCTCCTTCCATCCCCAGATCTCCACTCCATTACTTAGGACTGACCACACCAACACATCAAACATCCACAGTCTCATCTTCCAGTCATCTTTAAACCTTCTCTTCCCTATACCCCACACCTGCCCCATTACTTTAGTCGCACATTCTATCCTTCTCCTCACCTGTAGCTCAACCCCTCCTTTCGACTCAAACCAGAAGCCTAGGTAACTAAATTCCTCAACCTGTTCCACTTTCTCCCCGTATATCTTCCATTCATATTCTTCCTTTGTCCTTCTCTTCCTAAAAATCATCACTTTCGTCTTATTTACATTTACCGTTAAGTCTTTAATTCTCACATACTCCTCAAATACTCTCATTATCTTATCTTAGTCTCTTCGAATATCTCCTTTATCCTCTCGACCAAGTCTTCATCCACTCCCCTCTCTTTCAGAACCTGCCATAACACCTTCCTGTTTACTGATTCGAAAGCCGCTTTTAAGTCTACGAATAAGGCCACTAACTTCCCTTTCTTCCTCCGTAAGTTCCTATTCACTAGATAATTCAGTACGTAGATGTTGTCTACTGTTCCCCTACTTTTCCTAAAGCCCGTCTGATTGTGTGGAATAATAAAAAGCAGAGAACATAGTATTTTTATTTTCCAATTCTGTCGCGTAAAAAAGTAAATGGCTAAATTTACCATTTTGAGAGCATTATTCAAATTGTAAACGCATTTTTTGTAGAATTTAGTAAATATTACAACGTAAAATAGCCATGTTTACGATTTTTCTTGCACAAGTTACAATTTCAATTAGCAAAATTGATTAAATTCCACGAAAACACTGAGTTCAGAGTTCAAATGATGCATGTTGAATGGTAAATTTGGCCTTTTACTATAACATTAAAGTTTAATAAAAATGAACAATTGTTCTTTAATTTAAGATA
>CAKNXH010054210.1:0-29291 GCA_932178445.1 Andricus quercusramuli
TTGACACTACTTTTAGCTCTACTACATCCGCGTCGTTATTCCTGGGTAGAGCTAAAAGTAGTGTCAACAATTTCATTTTTCGCAATTGCAGCGCCATCTATCGCGAATCGAAACAAATTTTCCGAATAAAACTTACGTATTTCGTAAAGGAGAATCTGAATCTGTGATAAAAAATTGGGGTTGCCATTTGAAATTACAAAGTTACCCCCACCCCTGCCTCCTGTGGGGGTGGGGGTGGGGTAAATGTTAACAAATCTTTTTTCCCCCTCGAAAATGAAAAGTTTTTATTCCAGACATTTTTTCCGTAGGATACATATTTTTTGAGATATTTCGTTGTCTCAAGTTAAAAAAACACCCTGTATACATGAAATGTGCACGAAAAGATTCGGAAAAAATTATAACTTTCCTCTAAACGTTCGGTTCTCACATTTTATTTTATTAATTACTTGTACTCGATGTCCAGCAACACCAGAAAATGTTTCATCCCAATATCCTTATCGGTAGAATGTGTTGAATCTACGCACTCACTCTGAAATGTATGTATATGAAAAAATGTGAAAAATTTTTTAATTTCTCCTAAATATTCGGGTTTCAAAATTTCTTCCACTTATTACTTGTATTTGATGTCAGGCAATAGCAAAACATATATTTATCCCGATATCCTTATCGGAAGACTGCGTTTTATCCACCCACGCACTTTTTCGTACGTTGCAGAGAGCGTTTCACGATAAAACGCCGTCTTCCGATAATGATATCGAGATATATATTTTTTTGTTATGGTAGGGTTACCATTTCTTCACAGTACGAAAGGAGGACACCTGAAAATTTCCTAACCTAACCTTAACTTACTAGCATAGTGAAGACAGGTTTTTTGAATTTCAAATATTGCAAGCCATGAATGTTCAATAGAACGATTTTATTTTTACAAATTAGGCTACACGATACCCGGTAAGACCAATAACACGACTCCAGTAGTTCTATCTCTCACTAAACATCGTGAAAGATAAAAAAAAGAAAAACATGCCATTTTTGTCAGAAAGGAGGACATTTTCAAAGAAGGGAGGACTCAGGAGGACAAGGTGGTAAAGGAGGACATGTCCTCCCGAAGGCGGACGTTTGGTAACCCTAGTTATGGTCTGACATCAAATTCACGTAATGAGTGAAAAAATCCGAAAAAATTATAAATTTTTCCGCAATTTCGTGTACATTTCAGAGTGCGTGGGTAAATATAACGCAGTCTTCCGATATTGTTATTGAGATAAATCTTTTTTTGGTGCTTCCTAACATAAAATACGCCAGACTTTCTGTTGATGAACAAGGTCGGGGTTGTCCACAAATAGCCTTGTTCATAAAGCGCGTACATCAAAACGTAAACGGTCAGGACCGCCGGAACCGTTTCCATAATATTGCGCAATATACTTGACTGAGTTCATAAATACATATAATAAATATGCCATTATAATGAGTTATTACCATCTACAATCATATAATACATTATTTTTACGATAATTGAACATCAAAAAATTGATTTCAGTGATTTCAAAGAACATTATAATTTCTTTTATAAACGTTACGAACTTCAGTGACAAATAGTTTCGATATTGTTACAGTTTTTCCAAGAAGCAATTGCAACAATGCAATGGATGGTGTAAGCGACAGTGACAGCGGAGATGATTGGGATGAATTAGAAGAGACACAATTAATCACATGTCTCTTCTGCACACAAGATTTTAGCGATCGATCGAACGCCTTAAAACACCTTGAAGTCTTTCATGAGTTCAGCCTTCCTAATTTCAAAGCCAAACACGCGCTTGATACATATTCTTACATCAAGCTGATCAATTTCATCAGAAAAAAGAATATCACTTCAGAAGATCTCAACGCCCTTAGTATTAAATCTTGGGAAAACGATGAGTATTTAACTCCCATCATTCCAGATGATGCTTGGCTAATGTTAGGTAACAAATTTTACTTTAAATGGAATTAGAAAATTTGTACAAATTTATAACCAATGCACGACAATGGCTCTTTTCAGTTAATTTTTCTAATAAATACTAAAAGAGAAAGGGGTTGACCATTAGGGTGGTTCTTATTTATACTTCGTGAATTTTTTTTCGAATTTCTTTTGTCTCACCTCCCAGTTTTGTTCGAATACCAAAAAAAAATCTTCAAATTTGAGCGAAATGGGTTTAGGGGTCGCGCAAATACCATAAAGTTTCCCATTGGTTTAATATAGGAAAAGGTCAACTTTTTGCAAATTTAATATTTCAAGGTAATGAAATGTTACGAATAATGTCATATTTTAGTATGTTGTTCTTTGGGTATACAGCATGTTTTTGGAGGTGTTTTTGTACCCTAAACATCCAAGTAACACATGTAAATCATCATTTCTTAGTAACTAAAATCAATAGAGATTTTTATTCAACTGCTACGGTATGAAATGACTTTCCAATAAGTGGAGTAAGCGTACATAGCAAGAATATGTTTTGACCTAATTTTAGGGGATGTTTTACCATCCCTTAAACAATGAGTCTGAAGTTCCTAACGCATTAATCAACAACGAAAAATAATTTTATTTTTAAATGCATGAAAGCTGCTATTTTATGACAGAAAATAGTCGCGTACAACCCTAAAAACTTCTTAAAGCACTTTCAACCCCTCATCAGATATAAAACTCACCCAAGCTACCCCTAAATATTTGTTAAATTCAACAAAACCAATTTAATTAAAAAATCCGCCCAGTTTTTGCTGATAATAATTTCAATTGATGCCAAAGGGGCACCCATAAAGTCTCAACCCTTCAGCACATGTAGAACTCACCCCACATAACCCCGAATATTTTAAAAGTTCAATAAAATCACTATAATTTCAAAGTACATGTTCTGAGGTTTTGAAACATTTTTTTGCCCATTTGGCATCAACTGAAAACATTTTCAGAAAAACCTGGCGTACTTTTGAATTAGGATGATTTTATTGAACTTTTAAAATATTCGGGGGTGGCTGGGGTGAGTTATACATGTGCTAAAGGATTGAGACTTTATGTGTGCCCCTTTGGCATCAATTGAAATTATTATCAGCAAAAGCTGGGCGGATTTTTGAATTAGGTTGGCTTTGTTGAATTTTGAAAATATTTAGACTTGGATGAGTTTCAAATGTACTGAGGTGTTGAGACTTTTTGTGTGAACCGTTCGCATCAATTGAACAAATTATTATAAAAATCCTGCCTTATTTTGGAATTGGGATGTTTATATTGAATTTTAAAAATATTCAGCGGTGACTGGGGTGACTTCTGAATGTGCTGAGGGGTTGCGAAATTTTTTTGCCCCTCTGGCATCAAGTAAAAACATTGTCAGAAAAAACCTGGCGTACTTTGGGATTAGGGTGATTTTATTGATCTTTTGAAATATTTGGGGGTGGTTGGGGTGATTTCTACATGCACTGAGGTGTTCAGACTTTATGTTTGCCCCTTTGGCATCAATTAAAATTATTATCAGCAAAAACTGAGCGGATTTTTGTATTAGGTTGGTTTTGTTGAATTTAAAAAATATTTAGGGGTAGCTCGGGTGAGTTTAATATCTGATGAGGGGTTGAAAGTGCTTTAAGAAGTTTTTAGGGTTGTACGCGACTATTTTCTGTCATAAAATAGCAGTTTTCATGCATTTAAAAATAAAATTATTCATCGTTATTGATTAATGCGTTAGGAACTTCAGACCTATTGTTTAAGGGATGGTACAACATCCCCTAAAATTAGGTCAAAACATATTCTTGCTATGTACGTTCACTGCACTTATTTAAAAGTCGTTTCATACCGTAGCACTTCGATAAAAATCTCTATTGATTTTAGTTACTAAGAAATGATGATTTACATATGTTACTTGGATGTTTAGGGTACAAAAACACCCCCAAAAACATGCTGTATACCCAAAGAATCGTTAGTCTTTCTAGTTCGTGGGTATGAATCTTTTGATTCAGTACGCCTGATCGTCAAAATATAAAAGTTTTAGTCAAATCTATCATAGCGTTTTTGAGGGAAAAAAACATTTTTCTAAAATAAGCATTTTTCCATTAAAATACATGTAAAAATCGAAACTTTGGACTAATGTTTGTCTAAAAACTGTCTATCTTTCTGACATTTTTCTTTCAAATGTTTAGTTTGCAGGTTCGAAAATACAAGAAAAATTTTTTTGTAGAATTTTTTATCATAAGGCTTTTTTCTGTACATTTGGTGCGGGGTCCTTTTGAATGTTTCAAATGATAGGCGTTTAAAATTGAACAATTAAAAATATATGCATACAAAATCAAGCGTTTTCCAATGATAACTGGACGAATTTGACCAATTTAAAATTCATATCTTTCAAAATTAGGCAATTTTCAATTTTAAACGAAAAAAATTTAATATTTTTTAAGTAAAACGTTTAAATGCAAAGTATTCGAGATTCAATTCTTTTCAATTTCTCTGTTCAAATTGAATCAAAATCATTGAAAGAGCTTTCATTACAATAATCTATGGACGTTATTAAGAATTTAAGTAATAAAATTTACAATTATTTTTTTTTTATTGTAGATATAGAAGAGTTGGAGGAGAAAATCACAAGACCGGTCGCCTATCCAGTGAATTCCGAAAATGGTTGTGTTACTCTCTCGGAAATTCATTTCGCTGAACTCCAAAGAACCATTCAGTCTCTGAAAGCACAATTAGAACAAAGAGAGTTAGCTTGTCTTTCTGCCAAACAGGTATTACGATTATTCTGACGACTTCTTATAATGAAAAAGATTCCGAATTTAGAATTTAAAATATTTTTATTTTAATAAGATAAAAATAAAAATAGCTCTAAAAAATAATGCAAAATTAGGATTGCTTTCCCGATCAGACTGGCCAAGAAAGCGGAATCGCTTTCAAAGTCAGAAATACTTTCAAATAAAAATATAATTTAAATTTAAACTAAGTTTTAAAGAAAAATCATTTTAAATTTAAAGTAGATCAGATATCAATTGTCTCGAATTTTACGTTGAAAATTAGATTGCTTTCATATTTGAAGTATTTGAAAGAGTTGCAATTACATATGTTATTTTAGCAAATAGATGAAATGAGAGAACACGCACACCGACTCGTTTTGGATGATGATCCGCCAGAATCGAAGGAAAGATATGTGAAAAGCGTCTCCTCAGAGGTCGATAAAGGATATTTTAATACCTACAGTCACTTTGCGATTCATCATGAAATGTTGACGGTACGTAAATCTAAATAAGATGTTCATATATTGAAACCAGCTTTTTTTATTTTTCAATGTATAATTAATAAAAGAGTTCAAATTAATATTATATTCATATTATCATATTATTATTATCATATTAATAATAAAGTTCATTCAATACAAATTTGTTGAAAGTCCCTCAAAAATACAATTGGAAATCGGGTCTCATAGTTTCCTTGAAATTGAATCTACCTACAATTTTTTTAACTTTGAACTTCAATGAAAATCGACGATATCGTTGCGCCGGCGTACAATAAATTTCTCAGCGGCTGCGTGACACGACGGCGCGGATCTCTACCTTGAGAAAAGCTGCAAAAAAAAAAACATAACAAAATTCACTTTGGGAAAAGGTGGTTTGAGCACGAATAATTATTTTATATGCGAATGGAATTTTCGCCAAGACAATGTTCGTTAGCGAAAAAAAAAGAGACACCAATATTATTGAACCCCGAAAAACCCGAAAAAACCCTGTATGTTCTTCTGATATCTGCGAAAGTTTTCTACTCTAGGCAAAAGAGTCTCCAGGTAATTTTAACTGAAAATGAATTTGTTTTTAATTCTGGACTAAATTGTCTACATAATTTTTCCTAGTTTCATCCTGAGAGTTAAAATTACAAGCATTAATAATTGCAAGAATCTATTTTTTGTAGAGGTTAAAAAAGCATTTTCAAGCGCTGGAATAGTTTGGTGAAAGGTGCAGCTACAGTTTCCAGGTGGTTATGAAAAAACTGTTTCTGACCACCTTTGAACTTCAATTATAGAAAGATTGAATTTTTAATTTGAAGTATTGATACTAGTGTTGCAGACATTTAAAAATCCACGGATTGGATACTAGAATTATCTCAAAAATACTAGGAAATTGCCTGGAAAACGAAAAAAGTGAATAATAATTTATATAAATTGATCATTAATAAGTGATAGCTGTTTTCATTTCTTTAAAAATGTATTTTTTCAGTTCTGCCTTTTTATAAAAATAAATATAAATATAAAGAAACTTCTGAACATTTTGGACGTCATAAATTGCAGATTAATTTATGCTATAAACATATTAAATGCAAAATTGTATAATTTTTAATTCGGAAACAATCGTAATATAAGGAATATTTTTAATCTAAGGGATCAAAAGTTTATAAATGAGAAAATGTTGAGTTCATTAAATTGAACAATTTTGAACTGAATCCTACAAGATTCTAGAATTTCATTTGTCATTCAAAATCTTATTTGTAGACAAATTTTAAATTAAATCTTACAAAATTGTACAATTAAACAAATAAAGCGTTAATAGTCGAATGATCTTTAATTCAAAATACTAATAATTTAATAATAATTTCCACTTGAAACTATAAAATGAAAAGGGCTGGGAATTGAACAATTTTCAATTCAAAGCTATCAAAATTGAGTAATATGAATAATATTTAAAATTTTAAAGGTTTCCAAATTTAAAAAATGAAAGCTTAATAGCTAAACTATTTTAAATTAAAAACGTTTAAATTTTAATAGTTTTAACTTTATACATTCAAAAAATTTCAAAATCTTAATAATTCTGCATTGTTAGAAATATCTGGTTGAATTTTCAACCACATGTGGTTGAAGTTTTCATACAATTACCGTTGTTGAAATTTCATCCATGCAGTTGAAATTTCAACAACATGTAACTGAAATTGCAGTAACGAGAAAAAAATGTTATCCGGCACAGTTAGTGAATTTCAAAGCAATTATAATTTTTCAAAACTCTGGAATAAAACCCATGAAGATTTCTGGAAAATACTGTGCTTTGAAATTCACTAACTGTACCGAAGGAATTCTGATAAGGAATCAGTGAGTTATTTCGTACTTTTGTGTCGTGTGATCCATGAGATTAACAAAATGCATATAATATTTAGGAAAATAAGCAGCTTTAAAGAAGAAAAACAAAAGGTACGTTGGACTTATATTACCATAAAGAGTTGCGCGCCCAATTAGACAAATTTTTAACACTCGCTTTTGTAAACATTACCTAAAAATGCATACAGCAGTATAGTATAGCAGTACCGATAGTGTGAATGAAATGTTCCCATTATGATAATATTATTCCAACGTACCTTTTGTTTTTCTTCTTTAAAGCTGCTTCTTTTTCTGAATATTATGTCCTTTATTAATTTCATAGATCTCACGACACAAACGTACGAAATAACTCCTCGCGAATGAATTTTATTTCAATTCCGTGGATGAACGAGATTTCAACCACAAAAGTGGTTGAAAAGTGGTTGAATTTTCAACATATTTCTAACAGTGTGAATTGAAATTTTCAAAATTGGACAATTCAAAACTGAAAACATTGGCATTATAATAATTATTAATTAAAGTCGATCACAATTGAATAATTTGAAAGTAAAAGCTTTCTAAATACAATTTTGAAATTGAAACCTCAATAATTGAATAGTTTTCAATTGAAAACGACCAAAATATAATAACTTCAGATTAAAAATGTCAAAATGCGACAATTTTAAAGTGATAGTGTTGGGAATGGAACAATGTTGACTTACAAGTGATAAAAACTGAATAGCTTAAATTTGTAGGTAGGTCCAAGTTGTACAATTTGAAAGGCTTAATAGTTCAAGGACTTTTAATTAAAAAATTAATCATTTTTAATTGAATCTTTATAAATTAAGACAATTTCAAATTAATGACAATTAAAATTAATGACCAACGGCCATACCACGCTGGAAACACCAGTTCCCGTTAGATCACTGAAGTTAAGCAGTGTTGGGCGCGGTTAGTACTTGGATGGGTGACCGTTCGAGAATAATACTACTGCGTTGCTGTTGGCGGTCGTGGGTGTGGTGAGCCCACACGTGTAGTTATTTACTACAAGAAACTATCCACCTAGAAACACTACCCGAATCGGGTAGTGTCACGCCTACCCCTAGAGGCTCGCCGAACGGGAAACGGCTTAATGGTATAAAAAAAAAAAAAAGTGCAAGAATCTATTTCTGTACATGTTGAAAGACCATTGTCAAGCCCTGGAATAGTTTTGTGAAAGGTACAGAAACATAAACAACATACAGAAAGATAAATCTTCCATTCAATTGATCACAATTGAATTATTTGAAACAGTAAGCTCTAAAACTGGTAAAATTTAAAAATGCAAGTCATAATAATTAAACGATTTTAAATGGAAAGCGTTTTACATTAAACACTTAGTACGAGTAATTTTAAATTGAAATTTTGAAAATTGGGCATTTACCACTCAGAGTGTTTAAAATTCAGCAAATATAGTTAAATAAGTTTTGTGTTGAATTCTATTTTCAAATCTTAACGTTTCATAATTGAAACTTTGTAAATATAAACGTTTAAAATTTAGCAATTATTGTGAATATAAAGTTTTTGGAATGGCAAATTCCTAAGTCAAGATTCAAAATAATTAGCCATTTATGATTCAACAATATTTGTATGTAGGTGGCTTAAAATAATGAAAAGCTTAAAAGCGTTTTATAACAAAATTTTAGTTGAATTTCGTTTATCGAATTTTATTTTTAATTTTACGTATTCATCACCAAATAATTAGGGATAAATTGTACACACATGTACATAGAAAAGAAATAAACAATATTTTGCTTCAATAGGACAGAGTGCGAACCGAGAGCTATCGAGACGCTTTATTGATGAATTCACACACGTTCAATAATTGCGTGATGCTGGACGTTGGTTGTGGAACTGGAATTCTTTCTATGTTCGCTGCGAAATCTGGTTGTCGAAAAGTGATCAGCATCGATCAGTCTGACATAATTTATCATGCCATGGATATTGTTAGGTTTGTTTCAATGACTTAATTATATTATATATTTTCGAAAGTTTGGTTAATTTTTTCTTAATTGCAATATAAAGTTGAATGAAAATAATTCTAGATTTTTAAAAGCAGCTTTATATTACTGAATTTAAGTACTTTGTTGAAAATTAGTTTTTTTTTGTTTGAAATTAACGTTTTCAACTGAAAATTTAACTATTCTATTTTCTGTTGAAAATTGATCGTTTTTAATTGAAAATGTATTATTTTTTGATGAATTCAGCTTTTTTCGAATGAAAAATAAATTTTTTTTTTGCTTGAAATGTCAACTACTACATTTTCCGTTCAGAATTAATCTCTTTTTGAATGAAGATTTAATCACTTGATTGAAAGTTAAACTCTCTGTCAAAAAATCAATTTTGTTGGTTGAAGATTTATAATTTTAATTGAAAATTCATAGCTTTCATTGAAAAATGAGCTGTTTGGTCAAGATTGATTTTTTATTTGGCTGAAAATTATTTTTTTTATACTGACAATGGAACTAAATCTTTGACACTTTTTTTTTTGACACTTGAAATATTTTGTTGAAAATTGTTTTTTGTTGTTGTTGTTGAAAATAAATGTTTTAAACTGAAAATGTAACTATTTCAAGTGAATATTCCATCATTTTAATTCAAAATTCATCTCTTGGGCTGAATATTAATTTTTTGAACTAAAAATGTAATTAATCAATTTTAGGTTGTAAAATTATCTTTTTTTAGTTTAAAATTAGACTTTTTCTTGGTATAAATGAATTTTTGTGGAAAATTAACCTTTTTGTTGAAAATTCAATTATTACCGTTAAAGATTCATCATTTTAGTTTGAAATTCAGCTTTCTGCTTCACATTTTTTTTTAATTCAACTATTTCAGTTGATTCATCATTTTAGTTGAAAATTCATCTCTGTATTTGATCATTAATTTTTAACTGAAAATTTAACTGTTCAATTTTTGATTGTCAATTGATCTTTTTTTAAATGGAAAATTCGTCTTTTTTTGGTAGAAATTAATCTTCTTGGTTAAAAATTCATCTTTCTCGTTAAAAATTAATTCAACTGAAAATTTAACTATTCTATTTCTTATTAAAAGCGTTTTTTTAGTTGAAAATTCATCTATTTCGTTGAAAATTCATCTATTTCGTTGAAAATTCATGTATTTTGTTGAAAAATCGTCTTTTTGGTAGAAAATTAAACTTCTTGCTTGAAAATTCATCTTTTTGGTTCAAGTATTCCAGTTAAATATTCATAATTTTAATTGAAAATCCATATTTTTGGTTGAAAAGAAAACTACTTTGTTAAAAGTTAAACTCTTGTTAAAAATTAATTTTTGTTGTTGAAAATTCATCACGTTGGTTAAAAATGTATTAGTTTTTGTAGTGGAAAAAAATTCTTTAACTGAACATTTAACAATTCCATTTTTGGTTGCAAAATGATATTTTTTAGTACAGAATCCAGCTATTTATTTGAAGATTAATCTTTTTTAGTGGAAAATTCAAGTATTTGGTTGAGAATTCATTTACTTTGTTGAAAACTCCTCTTTTTTGGTAGAAAATTAATCTTTTTGGTTGAGAATTCCACTATTTGCTTCAAAATTTACCTATCTTATTGAAAATGCAATATTTTTACTTGAAAAGTTAGGAATCCGAAACTGTATACATATTCCGAGTTGATTGTTTTAAAAATGCGAAAAATATTTAAATGACGCCGTATTATCAAAAATTGTACATTTTCAGGTTATCATTCTCTGTTATAATTTACTCAAATTTATAATAATTTTGCTCAAAGTTACATTGATTAAATTCAGAACTTTGAAATGGTGTATAATTTCTGAGTTTCATATCAGGGAGAACAATCTCAACGATATCATAAGTTTGAAGAAGGGTCGATTAGAGGACATCGATTTGGAAGTGGAGAAGGTGGATGCGATCGTCTCTGAATGGATGGGATATTTCTTACTTTTTGAAGGGATGCTGGACACTGTTATTTATGCAAGGGACCATTATCTTTCACCTGGTGGAAAGCTTTTACCAAACAGATGTACTCTCAGTATCGTTGGAAGTGGAGATACCAGTGAGTGTAGAAAATATTACCACCCCCTAAAAATGAACACGTATGAAATTGAATATGTTAAATTGACATCTAGTAATTAAAACTAGAGCTAAATGTAATTTTAAATAATTTTCCAGAGCGTTACGTGGATCTCGTCGACTATTGGTCCAATGTTTACGGTTTCAAGATGAGTTGCATGAAAGCGGAAGTAGTGCGAGAACCAAGTATTGAAATTTGCAATGCTCAAGAATTGATAACAAGCGTCGCTCAAATTCAATCTTTCGATCTTTATACGGTTGATACCGAATGTGTGAATTTTTCATCTTCGTTTGAACTCTCGGTGAAAAAAACGGGATCCTTGACTGCCATAGTTGGATACTTTGATGTATTCTTCGATCTAGACAATCCGATATCTTTTAGCACTGGACCACAAGCCACTCCCACACATTGGAAGCAGACCGTTTTTTCACTTAGTGAACCAATCAGTATAACGGAAGGTAAGCTGTTTCAATTTTTATTCGTATAATATTCAGGGATCACAGCGCAAAAAGAGCTCAGTAAAGGGGAAATAGGGTAATTTTTTCACAAAGAAGGGGGTAAATATGCACTGTAAAAAAAGTTAGTGTAATTTTACACCATACCACGATGGAAATTATTCGATCTTAGGTATCGTTTGTAATGAAAAAGACATATTTTTTTTCTTCACATATAACTCATCACTATTAGAGCAATATTAAAGGCTCTGAGACGTAATTTTATGATAAAGTCCAACGCGCCATCTCTTTCTGTCAGTTTGTCGATGGATTGTCGATTTATGTCCTGTTTGTAATTTATCAGGATGCCAAGACGTAACAATACTACCCGTGTGTGAAATTATGCTAGATACTGCAACTTTACCAAAAAAAGTGTTAAATTTAAATTTATTTATTGACGTAAATTTACTACGTGCCACACTGATCGAATAATTTCCATCGTCAGACATAGTAATTTTACATCGGACAGTTATTTCATACTGTTCCATGGGGTGAGATTGGAGTAGATCGTGAATTTCGAATCGACATTGGTAAATTTACCAGGTTATACGTTTTAATTTAAAATACACTGCTCGTGAAATTACAATATAATTGTAAATATCACAAAAGATTTTTTTACAGTGTGGGATAGATTAAACATTTATTTTACATTTAGAATAGAAGAAACAATCTTTTCATAAGAAATTATACAGTTCTGAAATAATGTTAAATTATTTTTGATAATTTCTGCCATTAAAGAATTTGTTTAAACTGGATATACTTAGGCCGTTGAAAAATTCATTCACGACGATATAAGAAAGCCCGAGAAAACATGAAATTTGTGTTTTAAATCTTTATCTGAATCAAGAGCATTTCCTCTTCTAAAAATTACTCTATTAATAATTAAATCGAGATACTTATAAGTATAATTAAATATTTCTATCCAAGACTCATTATTTCATCCGAATTGTAACTCATTTTCAATTTAAATTGAAAAAAACACTCTTCAATGCCTTCAAACTCAAATTAAAAATAGTTTAAGTTTGAACGTATTCGTTGGAATCTTTTAAAATAACCTAAAATCTTTTAAATTCTTTGAGATTTTTTTATGTTCTTCATCATATCTTTTGAAATTGTTAAAATCCCTTGAAATCGTAAAAATCTATTGAATTAAGTAGACATAATTTCAAATTCCTTGGATATAAATTAAGTTAAAATTATCCATTAAATTTATCTTTAAAAAACCGCTTGAACAAATGAAATGAATTCCTTCATATCCCTTGAAACTGTCGGAGTCCGTAGAAATCACTTGGAATAAAATCGATTTTATTCCCTAAAATTCTGTAGAAATTCGTTAAAATTCCTTGAAATCGTAAAAGTCCACTAAAGTAAGTAGAAACAGAGATGAGGTGGTAGAAATCATTTTAATTTCCTTAGATATGCCGTAGGCTTTTAGAGAATTCAGGCGTTCAGCCGACTGTCGGCTGAATATACTCTGCTATTCTTCTGAAAGCTTGATACGTTTTGGGCTTTCACAGGAAACATTTTTTTATTTTCATGTTAATCTAATTAATGAAACATGCTGCTACAAAATAATAAAGATAATGACTTTATGTCATATATTAAAAAGTCTTTTAATTTAAGTTCATATTTTCATAGCATTCGAAAGTCAGCATTTATTTATTTTTTAATTTGCCTCATTATATTAATCATATAATATTAATAATGACAAATAATTAAGAAAAACGTAATTAATTAAATAATCATTTAATTAGAAAGTAAATTTAGCCATTTACTTTTTTCAACGACCGAATTGCAAAATAAAAATACAATGTTCTCTTTTTTTATTTTGTTCGTTTTTGAAATTTTTGTTTGTATAGGAATTATAAAAGATTATCTACTTTAAATTAAAGGACTATTGTTCATTTTTTAGTAAATTTTAGTTTTCATTTTTTATTAAATGACTGAATTCACCGTTTTACGTTCATAATTTGAACTCTCAACGCACTTTTTTCGTGGAATTTAATCAATTTTACTATTTTAAATTGTAAGTTGTACATGGAAGATCCTAAATACATTTATTTTACATTGTGATATTTACTAAATTTTACAAAAATGCGATCAGAGTTCCAATGATGCGCGTTATGGTGAATCCAGTCATTAACTTCTTTCCGTGACCGAAATTCTACACAAGATTATATATTATTTATATTATAGAGATTATATATTTTTAATTATAGGACAATTGTTCATTTTTTAGTAAATTTTAATTTTTGAGTAAATGACTGAATTCACCATTTTACATGCATAATTTGAATTTTGAACACACTTTTTTCGTGGAATTTGATCAATTTCTCTATTTCAAATTGTAACGTGTGCATGGAAAATCGTAAATACGGTTATTTTACGTTGTAATATTTACTAAATTTGGCAAAAAGTGCGATCAGAGTTACTTTCGTAATTTAAATATTTTCATAGATG
This sequence comes from Andricus quercusramuli, assembly GCA_932178445.1. Classification (NCBI taxonomy): domain Eukaryota; kingdom Metazoa; phylum Arthropoda; class Insecta; order Hymenoptera; family Cynipidae; genus Andricus; species Andricus quercusramuli. The sequence goes on from CAKNXH010054210.1 coordinate 14,101, forward strand.
CCAATATTTTTTAACTATCTGTATATAATAACTGTTTCCATACACACAGTGGATCACATGTTATTAAATTTTAAATAGAAACATTTTTTAAATCTTAAATGGAAAAATTTTTATATTTGAAGAATTTGCATGTACAATTGATCATTTAGAGATTGTTGAATTTAAAACGTCTAGAAATGGTCTAATATTACAAAATAAAAATGGTTTAATTTCAATCGCTCATTATTTGAAATTATATAAGCACTAAAAACAATGTCCATTACATTTTTTTTTTAATTTACGAAGTAAAAGTGATAGATTTAACTATCAACATAGATTAAAGCTTAGGTTTCCTCATTCAAGAAAGAGTAAAAGAAACATGTTCGTTTAAATTTTCATAAATCTTTACATAAATTAAATATTTTATGGAATGTATATTTAAAGAAGAAATATTTAACATCTACTAAAAACTGCGCTTTATTTTTCCGAACTGCTTAAAACTGATTTTTGGTAGTTTTTGAATATTGTTAAAATTCTAGAAATTATTAAATTTGTGTTCAATCAAAAAATGTCATTAAGGTCAGTTGTAAGCCTTGTAATTCTTTTTTGAACTTTGGTCTTATCGAACAATAATTGTTATACTATGTCTAACACAATCTCACTCGCTAACTCTCTATTCAAATTTAAACTAAAGAATCTTTAATGTGGACAGACAGACTGTCGTACTTTATTGTAGTAAATTTCAAAAATATTTAATTTCTATAGATTCAACGAAAAAATATTTCACCTTGAATTTTATTTAAACCCAAAATAATGTAGTTTGAAATGAGTCAAATTTAAAAAAGCAAAATTAATTATAATAGATAATCCTCTAAGTTACAAAAAGTTTTTGAACAGAATAGTTTTGTAGATGTAACACAAACAATTGTATTTTGAAATATCGCATATGTAAAGAGAAAGGGGAAAAAGGAACATTTTAAAAAAGAGTGTGATGAAAATTTAAAAATATTAAACTTATTTATAGCTCACCCAGACTTTGAATAGAATATAATCCTTTTAAAAATCGCATGAAATTTAAAAAGATTGATTTCTTTAGTAATTCAGAGTACATTTTTTACATAAAGAACTCGATCAAATTGGTAATATTTGGTATAAACTAAAAAAAAATAAATAAAAATTATATTGATAATTTTTCATTGTATGGAAGTGTTTCAAATTTATAAAAGATGTTTTGTTTCAATCTTAATCTAAAATGATAGAAGTGCTATTTTTTCATTTTGTTACCATCGCCTTCCGAAAGCCAAAAATTGTATTGCTTTCGATAATCAAAGTCCAGAAAGAGGACTTTTATTCGGTTCAATTGGAAAATATATCGTCTATGTTCGAAAGTGGAGTTTCACAGTCAGATTTCTTCAAATTTGGTTGTTTTCGGAAATTCAAAAATTTTTTAGTCTTCCGATAGTCGAAAATTTTGTTTATAATTTTTTTTTTTACTTTTGGGCAATATCTTTCGATAGACGAAGACGGCAAAGGGGACTTCTGTTCGGTTCAGTTAGAACATTTAACGTCCAGGTTTGTTAACGGAGTTTCACGGTCATTTTCGCCCAAATTTGGTTGTCCTCCGAAAGCCGAAAATGTTGTTCCTCATTTTTTTCTAATACTAAAAAGAAAAATACTGCACATTGCAGTTCATTATGCTCATTATGTTAATTATCAGAAGCCTGTTAAATTTTGTAATTTAATTTAATATTACGGTTATTCAACCTTTCTTTCCAGGTGAGACTGTGACTGGAAAACTGATCTGCCGCAGACACGTGAAAGACATTCGTGGTCTTATAGTGACCATCCAGATAAAAAATATAAGTCAAGTTTACTACTTAGATTAAGAGTCGACATAAAGCGAAAAAGTGACTTTACCATTTTGCCAATTTTTGACCTAGCTTTGCTAATTGTAGTTCTCAAGCTGTAAATTTTTTAAGTTTGTTATCATTGCTTGCTAGGAAGTAGAATTTCCTAAAATTGGTATGAAAGAATTGCCTCGAGTATTGTAGCTATTTTTATAAACTTCTAGAAAAAGTATCTCATCAAAAATCTCCAATTTTCTCTTGGAAAATTCCTTCCCTAAATTGTATAATTCACAGATGTCGAATTTCATTCTTCACTATTTAACTGAAAAGTTGCGGAGAGACCATTGTCGTGGAAAAGGCTTTCGTTTTGAAATGCTAGATTTAAAACTCTTCCATTGTACGTGCCTTTAGAGTGTCCGCCGTTGCGTGCAATATAGGATAGAGAAAAAGCTTTGTACTTTGCACATAGCAAAATTCTCGTTGTACCAAGCACAATTTTTTGCGCACTTTAAAATTTAAGCATTTACTTGCACTTATGTAGACATTTTTTACGGTCGCTCGAGGTTTTCGCCTTTAGAATAAGAATTTTTGAGCTTTTTCGCGACTATTAATATCTGTGCAGTCACAAGTTAAACTCGCACGTCGTGATATATGTATTACGAATTCAATCAATTTCATTTTCTTGGAAGTTGAAACTTTTGACATTTTTCTGCATTTAGTCTTCTATAGAGGCGAAATGTGATTAAATGGTGGGACGATTTCTTGCTAAATCTGAAAATCAAAGAATGTTATTAAAAGAAAGGAGAAGGAAATTGTGATATTAAAAATTTATTTTTAAGAGTTTTTTTCTGTTAATTAATAATAGCATTTCAGGCTTAACGTTAAATTGATACATCATGATAGAAATTTCTTTAGAAAAATGGTTTTCCTTCCAGTTTTTATTAATTTTTTATTTTTGAGAAGTTGAACAGTTTTCGTGACAATCTAATTCAATCATAAATTACGGAAAATAATATATCTCAGCAAGAAATTGGCCTCAGCATCAATTTCTGATGACCTTTACTAATCCTCAAGATTTTTCTGTGATATAGAAATTTAGCAACATATAATCTCCAATTATATCATAGATTAAAGATTACAATAGGCTAAAAAAGTTTACACTTTACAAAGAGCTTTGCCGTAAAATCCGAATTACTCAGAATATCCAATTTAATAAGACTCTAGAGTTTATTTAATAATAATGTACAATTAGGTAATTATAACAATTAGAGTTATTAATTAGGAAAACAATTAAATTGTGAAAGTAACGCGAAGTTATTTTTGATTAAATTTGTAGAATTATAGTGCGCAGAGAAAATTCAAGTCGATCGATTGCCCATTGCCGATTATAATTTGTAAAAACAAATAAAATAAAACTGATAAGACTAGTTAAGAAAATTCAATCGCAAGCACATATCGATATCAGTATTATATTATAAAATTTATATAATATAATAAAGGAAAAATCGAAGAAAATAGATAATAGTAACTCAATATTTTATTACTGCTTAAATTGACTACGATAAATTGTAATTTTTCAATGAGTAATCGATCTTTGTTGTTTTTTCGCAATGGAGATAGAAGTTACGAGTTCTTAGGCGTAAGGGGACGTCCATATATCACGTGAAATTAAAAAAAGGGGGGGGGGGGGGCAGCCAGCAAAAATATAACGAATATTATATAAACTTGAAATCAGGATAGGTTGTGTACTTAATGCAATTACAGTTTAAAAAAATTAAGGTTCTCGTGATTTTACGTGTAAAGTCCGTGAGAATCCATGGGGTGAGGGGATGAAAATTAGCTAAAAACGAACCGCGTGATTTATGGACGCTGTCTATAAGAAAACTTTAATAAACAAAAATGTACATTTAAAATAATTTCACTTGAAGAAAGCTGTACTGGTTTACAATATAAGTATTGTAGTAATTTTTCATTTAAAATAAATATGCTATATACAATTATTTGATGAGAATTTTATTCAATACAGGCTTTATTGAAAGAGAAAAATCCCCCTGTTATTTTCAGACGAGGAAAACACAACAACAGAAGCATGCTTAATTTTTTTTTGCAATATAAAATTGAATAACAATGATTGTTCATTTGTAAAAGTAGCTTTATATTACTGTATTTAATTATTTTGTTGAAAATTCGTTTTTTTGTTTGAAATTAATTTTGTTAACTGAAAATTTAACTATTCTATTTTTGGTTGAAAATTGATCGTTTTTAGTAGAAAATTCAAGTATCTAGTTGAAAATTCGTTCTTTTTATAGAAAATTAATCTTCTAGGTTGAAGATTAATCTTTTTGCTTGAAAATTCAACAGTATTTTTTCAAATTTTTCTCTCTCTTAACTCAAAAGTCTTAGTTGAAACTTCTACTCATGTTAAAAAGTTGTCTTTTTGGTTGAAATCAATTGTTTTTGATTAAAAATTAAAATCTTTTTTGGTTGAAATATCAATTACTACATTTTTCGTTCAGAATTAATCTTTTTCTGAATTAAAATTTAATTACTTGGTTAAAAATTAAACTCTTTTATTAAAAATCAGTTTTTTTTCTTTTGATTGAAAGTTAATTTTCTTTTTAAACCGAAAATGCAACTATTCCATTTGAATATTTCATATTTTTATTTAAAAATTCATGTCTTTAGTTGAACAGTAATTTTTCAAATGCAAATTTAGTTATTCAATTTTTGATTGAAAAATTATATATATATTTTTTTTTAGTTGAAAATTGGTCGCTTTTGGTCGAAAATTATCCTTGCTGTTTGAAGATTCATGTTTTTGGTTGCAAATTCAAGTATTCCAGTTAAATATATTCACTTTAATTGAAAATTCATGTTTTTGGCGGAAAATAAAAGTACTTGGTCGAAAATTAAACTCTTTTGTTAAAAATTCATTTGTTTTTTTTTTGTGTGGAAGATTATCTTTTTAAAGTGAAAATGAAACTATTCAATTTTTGGTTAAAAAAAAATTCGAGAATTGTTATTTCAACCCCACCAGGTTTAATCAATTAATTTAAAATTTGAAGTTGAAAATTTCCTAAATTTCGTAATTTATATTTTTACAAATTCAATGATTTTGAATTCAAATTAATAGTTGAGCAGTTTTAAGTTTCAATCCTTCGGCATTGAAAAACAATTAATTGTAAAGATTTTGAAATTGAAGCCTTTTAGAGGCAAATTGAACTCGATTGATTTGTCTTAGAGACCATGTACAAATTACGTAGGTAGGACTTTCAAGTTATAACGATTATTTTTGCTGAAATAGCAAATCTGTCGAATTGGTGGTGCTTGTCAGTTATGTCTTCACTGCCTTTTATTTAACCGAATTCGCATTTAGGTTCATTGCCTTATCCGATTATAAATAAAAAATACGTATTTAAGAAACTGATAAAACTGGTTAACAAATTAAAGCAAAAACACATATCGATATAAGTAATATATTATAACAATTTACATAATAAATTTAAAATTAAATAAGTAGGAAATAGTATCTTAATGTTGCATTGCTGCTTAAAAATACTACAAATTGTAATTGTCGCGGTGATTAATCGGTCGTTGTTGATTTTTACAAATTGAGGTAGAAAGAAGTATAATGTATCAAGTTTCTGTGCAAAAGAAGAATGCATGTACATTTGACATAATTCCGCTTACAATTAGCGCAAGATTTACAAGTATTTTATTGACTCTTTATTTGAAATATATGATGCTATATAATAGTATATCAATAATTTGGTGGAAATTTATCTCAGACTTAAGTACAAATCATATAAAGTTCTTTTTTTAGTTTTTAAAAATGTTTAGTAGCGAAAATTTGGGTTGTCCGTTTGCCACCCAGTGGCATTTGGTCCAAATTGGTAAACTAAACGTCTTCCGAGAACAGGTAGAAATATTTTCCTCTTGTAGTAATACCTGAAAATATGTCAGGTTAATGTTGTGTTTTTTAATATACATATACATGGATCGAATGCAATTAAAATTAGTCACTTCAAGACGCAGAATCTCTTAACGACAAAATATGCTGGGTTTTAGAGGAAATTAGGCTACACGTATGTTTTTCGATTTGAGAAAAAATAATTTCCACAATTTTTTTCTTTCAAATTCTATTCTATTATTTTTAAAACTAAATTACCTCATAGCTCTGCTGAGTTTTTCGTAAGTCATTTTCGTGTTTCCTTTCCGCGAGCCCCAGAGTTTGGCAACTTCATCACTCCTGACGAATCGAAATTTGGCCTGAGAGTAGTCCTCCCAACAGATAAGACTCGGGCATGTTTTCCGGTTCCGTAGTAGATCTCTGATGAATTCCCACAACTTTCCTTGGCTTCCGGCTGTAAAAAATAGAAAAATAAATTAAATAATTGAAGGGAAAAATGGTAATAATATAACAGCGATGTAACTGTTATATAAAAATCCAGTAACGCTGATATAATAGTTACGTGAAATTATTTAATTTATTATTGACATACCTGGTTTTTTCGCTTTGAGTAGCCTTGGCCTTCCCGGGGGTCGTTTAGTAGAAATTTCCACACTATTTTCCGATTCTGCATCTGGGGAAAATGAAATTCTGTCAAAATTTTACAAAGAATTTGTCGATGTCGTAGAAACGCATCCATTTCACCAACAACGATCTAAATTAATTGTTTGTATGTATAACCATGATTTGACGATAAATGAAGTTGTAAATTTTTAAGTTTATTAAAAATTCTTTTTGCAAACATGTCTAAATCATACATTCTCAAAGTTTGTACTAGTTGGAACGATTTGAGCCGTTTGACTTAAAAGGTCGAGCCACTTTTTGATAATCAATCTTTTTTCTTAACCATTTTCCGGGCCAATTTTCTACTTCAATTCGGGCTCTATTCGTGCTACGGAGCGACCGCATCAAGAGCTGCCACTGCTTTTGAAACGAGCGGTTAGAGTCGAAATAAATTTTTTTGGAATGCCGCTCCTGCTAATGGAAACAGTAGCGCGAGCTCGGTAAGTGTTGCGTTTAGCCCGGCCTGTTCTTGGGATATTACCTAATAAAAAATATGTAATAAATTTACTTTTTTTTCTGTTCTCAGATAATTTTAATTTTCGCAATACAATTTGAAGAAAATATCTTTAAACAGAACTTTCAAAGTAGAATTTTCATCAGAATTTAATTAATGAAATACACAAGTTCATTATAAAAATTAATATTGGAAATAATTCCATCAATCATATCTGATAAAATTTGATTCAATTTCATTGGATCTATCAAAAACCAAAATTAGCATAGAATATCTGAGAAGTAACACTTGCAATAGAAAGCTGCGAACGTAAAATTTCCGAAAAAAATAAAAATTGGAAATTTCTCTAGAAAAGTGTCAGATTTGAACGTTGGGAATTAAATTTTAGAAGTAGAACTGGAAATAATTTTATTTATTTTTAAACTTCCAAAATTAATTATTAGAATTTCTAAAATTATACCAGGAAATTTTTGTTTTGATCATCGGATTTCTAAATTGAAACTATAGTGATTATATTGGAACGAAAACAGTAAATCACTTGCTAACCGATCTTAGCCACACGTTTAATGATTAAGATTAAACTGCACGAATAATCAATCATAACGTGCATGCAGGTTACTTCTCGATCAGCATAGTGAAGTTTGAAAAAAAATGAAAGTTGTTGCAGCCAATGAGCCGAGAGACCAGCACGGTTGTCACTAAACGTTAGGGCTATTTGACACAACGCGCTATTGAAAATGAAAACGAGAGATTGTTGCCAATCCCAAGAACGCACCGGGTCAATCGCAACACTTACCAAGCTCGCGCTGCTGTTGCCATTAGCATGAGCGGCTCGTGTGAATTCGCGAGCGGGAAGTGTGTTGGCAACGGTGGCTAGTGCTATGAAAAAAATGTATTTTAACACTAACCGCTCGTGCCAGAGTTTCTCCGTATGGGACAATTAACTATTGTCATTTAAACTCGTTTGTTTCGAATAGATAAAATTTTTCAAAATGTTAGAGTAAAGTAGTATTATACGTATAATGTTTTGTCGTTGTGAAGAGATGCATGGTAGTCCTATAGTTACAAACCTTTTCCGATGAGCGATAAACCAATTTAAAAAAAGCGTTTAAAAAGACTTACTTTTACCCGAATAAAATTAAGTTTACTACTAACGTAACTAAAAAAGTTAAGCTTTTTTTTAAAAGGAAAACGGATCGTTTTTTTATCATTTACTTGAAGAATCTGCGTCAACTGATAAAGTTTTTTAATTATTTGAATTGATTGGCAAATATTTTGAAGTGTTTGAATCTGAAATGAGAAATCAAAAAGATAAAAAAGGTTTATCTTTTTTGGAGATAAGTAGAGAAGAGACAAGAGTATGCGCTACGTCAGTTTAAATTTCGCATTAAAAAAAAAATATATATATATGGGTAATTGCCACAAAGTTCTAACCCTAGATAGTATGAAAATATAAATCTAAGATATCAAGGAATGTATTTGTGATGGGTATGCATTTTAAACATTTTACACTGAGTTTTTTTTTAATAAATGCAGAGAAAATAAAAGTGTTTTAAAATATGGAAAAAAGGCTTTTATCACTAATTATTTGATTTTGACTTCAGCGCTATAAAATATAAACTATACACAAATCTTCACAAGTATAAAATTAACAATTTCAGCCCGCGCTATGAATAGTTTGAATAATTATTATCGAGTTTTATTTTAAAATAGCAATGCCACGTGACCAGGCAGAAAACTTATGATATAGACTTTGAAGCGATTTTCGAAATACTTAACTATAAAATATTGAACCCTATTTTTCATTATTATATTTTTCAACCCAAGATAAGTGATTTCTGTTAATATCAAATATTAAACAATTCAAATATTGAAAATTTACTTAATTGATTTTTGATGTAAGTATTTTATTGAGATATTTGTAGACAACATTTATTAATCAAAGACAATGTGCAAAACGTCTAAGACTTAAATTGCCAACTTTTTCGCAATTATCCATATATGAATTAATTTGTGATTTGAACAAAAGTATTCCAAGTTTAAAAAGTGTTGATAGTGTCAAAAACAGTATTATATCATATACTAAAGTTATTTTAGAAAATAAAATCTTTACCGGATACATTGGTTGAGCTGATTGCGGTACTCTCGTCTTCTGACTGCCTCGGGAAGGTGTCGAAATCTGAAATAAAACCCAAAATAAATAAAATCATCTTTATGAATCTTTATAAAAGTGCTTGGTAATTAAATACAATTTGTTCCAGATTCAATAACCTCGCATAAAATTTGACGGGCCGAGAGTAAATGCGGCGTAGAATTAGTAGAGCAACGAAAGCGAGTTTGAAGAGTTTTGAATGAGCGCGAGAGCGAAAGCGGATTAAAACACGCTAAGGGCAGAAAAGGTTTAGACGCCTAAACTGTTTCTCCTCGCGGCCGAAACTCAAACAGTTTTTCCCTCTGTAGTCTCGTGGAAATTCTTTTTCCGTCGTACCATAAAACCAACGCTTATGAACTGACTTAAAAGTGACTTCCAACGGCAGTATATTGCCAATAAACTATGCATGATATTTTGTGCATTCACACAATCAAAAATAGTATTCTCTCCTCAACAAATGCATTTTTTTTTAGATAAATCTCAATGAAATTTCTGACATCGTAGTAATTCATTCAAATAAAAAACAAATTAAGATAGATGAAAATGGTTTACCATTTAAAACGCGAATACGTTCAAAAATGGATTGAAATTTATTTCAGGTTTCCGCTTTTTTGAGAGTTTAGATACAATCCAATTTTTCTCTCACATTATATATTATTTGTAATTATATATTATTTGTAATTATATATTATGACTTACAATTTGTATACGAAATTCTGCGATGTAATTACAACAATCATATAAGGGAAAGAAAAAAGAAGTACCATAAAATGATTCTCGAAATTAAGTACTGAAAAAGATTAGTCTTCGTCGAACTTCTGTATTTCTGAGGTATAAATAATATCTATATCTATGATATAGACGACCTCCACGACCTCCAGGAACTACCCCTATCACATTTAATGAAACAAATCAAAGCTGTCTTCAACTAAAACAGCAAAAAATTAAAATTAAAAATAATCACCACACACAGCTTTTTCTTCGTCTCTAGTTGATACATCTACCCTCACAGTAATATTACACAACTTCTAAGAACTACCTTAATCACATTGAACCAACCAAGTCTCAGCTGCCTTCAACTAGAACCGCAAAAAAATTAGAATTAGAAATAGTCACCAGAGACAACTTCCCAAAACTCTCGTTAATATATCTATCTTCACAGTAATATTCTACGACCCCTAGAAACTACCCTTATCAAATTTAGCGAATACCGTCTCAGCTACTAGGGGTTGTGGAATGTCACTGTGGAGATAGCTATATTAACTAGAGTCTTGGAAAGTTGTCTGCGGTCATTATTTTTGATTGGAACTTTTTTTGGGGGTTTTCGTTGTAGGCAGCTAAGACTTTGTTCGCTAAATATGATAGGGATAGTTCCCAGCGATTGTGTGATTTTACTGTGAAGACAGGTATATCAACTGATGTCTTGGAAAGTTATCTGATCTAATTATTTTTTATTTGAATTTTTTTTACGGTTTTAGTTAAAGGCAGCTGGGACTTGGCTCGTTAAATATAATAGGGACAGTTCCTAGGGATTGTGGAATATTACTGTGGGAACAGATAGATTAACTGGAGTCTTGAAAAATTGTCGTTGTTAATTATTTTTCATTTCAAATTTTTTTGGCGGTTTTAGTTGATGGCAGCTGTGACTTTGTTCTTTGAATGTGATATGGGTAGTTCCTAAGGGTCGTGGAATATTACTATGAGGATAAATATATTAAAAAGAGGCTTTAAAAGTTGCCTGTGGTGATTATTTTGAAGCTGAAATGGCTTCGGCGGTTTTATTTAGAGGCAGCTGAGACTTGGTTCCTTAAATGTGATAGGGGTAGTTGTCTGGGATGGTTCTTTTAATTTGAAATTTGTTTTGGCGGATTTAGTTGACGGAAGGTGAGACTTGGTTTGTTAAATGTGATAGCGGTAGTTCCTAGGGGTTGCGGAATATTACAGTGGTAATAGATATATTAACTGGAGCCTTGAAAAATTGTCTGTGCTGATTATTTTGAATTTCGAATTTTTTTAACGAAGTAGTATGATTTTTTGCATTTGGAAAATTTTCGGCAGTGTTTTTGAACCCCACGAAATCATTGACTTTTGATTTCTATTTTTGTTTGGTTTTGTTTATCATCTATGTTGTGTTATGGGTTGTTTTTGAACAATTTAATTTGTTATTTTCAGTGAGCTCAAATCTAGCTCAGGCTTACGGTATGTGTTTTCTCCTACTTATTTCATATATTTTTCTATGGAGTTTTTTTTACGGGTCAGGGTTGACTTTTCAAAATAATTTTTGAGTGTTTATGGAGCACAAAAATAGCCCGAAAGTTGTTTTTTGAAATTTCACTTTTGCAGTTTTGGGAGCCCAGAAAAAGGCCAAAATTCTGGCGCTGTTGATTTTTTAATTTTTCAGATTTTCTGTAGTAGAGGAGCTGGCTGTTAGCACCTCCACCCCAAAAGTCCGTTTTTCTTTCAGAAAAATAAAAAAGCCCAAAAATCGGTATTGGTGCCCAAGAAGAGCCCAAAAATGCACAAAATTCGGATATGCTTACATTTAGTTTGAGTGCATATTTTATTTTAAGGGTAGTTTTTAGGAGACAGGGGTTGTTTTTTTGAAATTTAATTTTTGCAGTTTTGGAGAGCCCAGAAAAAGCCCAAAATTCTGGCGCTGTTAATTTTCTCAATTTTTCAAATTTTCTGTAGTGGAGGTGCTGGCGGCCAGCACCTTCACTCGTAAGTCGGGTTTTTGAGAAAACGAAAAGTGCCCAAAAATTGGCAACGCTCCGAAAAAAAAACCCAAAAAGCCCAAAATTATGGCATAAAGAAAATATTAAAATTCCGTTGTTGAGGTGCTAGCGGAAAACACCTTATCAATACGGGACTGGTTCAGATTGGGAGTCGAAGTGGATTGAAGTCCAAAACCGTTTTTCCCCGCGGAATAATTTCAGTTCGCTTCTACTCTGACGCTCATTCATTCTGTTTCTGCTCATGTAATGTTTCAAAATCTTTTCCACGTTCACTCGAAAACAGAAACCGCTTCTCTTCTGTAACTTATTCTACAATGACAAAATCCTAAATTTACCCATTGTTGAGATGATGCACTAAAGAAATGTTTTCGGTCCTTTTTGAAGTTATACAATTGATATTTTTACGAGTCTACTTTTGAGTATATACCAGATTTGAAGATATTAACATATTTTCAGATATTTCAAAGGAGTTCAAGAGATTTCAAAGATTTCACAGTTATTCATTCCATTTCAATTTTTATAAAAAACAAGAAAAACTATAATAGAACTTGAAATGTTTTAATTCTGATTGATTTTCTAAAATAATTTGCTTATTAATATTATGGTATTTTTAATTTACAAAAAGGAATTCGTTAATCCACTGGAAAAATTCCTATTAATTTCATAAATCCAAAAACAAATTTGACAATATTTCCAAAAATGTCAAAGATTACAGGAGATTTCAAAAGATTTCTAGAGATTTCACAGTTATTTAGATTATTTCTATTTATATATATAAAAAAAGAAAAACTACTGAAATTTAAAAAATCTTAACTCGTTTTTTTTTCAAAATTATATTATCAAAAATATGAATTTTCAACTTCGCGCATTTATTCCATTCAAGGTGCACACATATTTTTAAGGGTCCTTGTTCCATGTATCTGAATTTAAAATACGTGTACTACAGCGGAGTAAAAATTCGCCAATTAATCTAATCATTTGAGTCGAGCAAAGAAAATTCTCCTTTGATATTCGAAAGAAGTATAATAAAAATGGTTGAAATCGATTAATGTCTTCTGTTAGCAGTTTTTAATTTAAAAACTTAAAAATTGAAAAATTTTTTTTTTAACAAGTTATGTTGTTTTGGAAATGAGCCAAAAACATGATTTTAAAATTTAGTTAATTAAAAACTTTAAAAAGATGTCATTCAAAACTTATTTTCGCAATTTCTAAAGCATTGAGATCTTTTTTAAAAGGTAAAATTTACGATTTAGAAACGCTTTAAAAGGAAGAAATTTCAAATTCGACATACACAACTTTTATGAAAAATGTACAATCAACTAAATTAAGAAACGTGTATAAGTTCTCAATCAATTGTTTCTAGCACAACAAATTTTTTTCAAATGTTCATTTTTTGTCGTTGCTCAATACTAAAAACCGTAGCAAAAAATAATTCGTTAGGCTTAAATGATTCCATTATTCTTCTCGTTCTAAATACAGATATTTTCTAGAATTGAAAAATGCACTCTATGCATCCACACATTTTTAATGTCAAAAATACTGTCCTTATTGATTATCATTAAAAGATCTCTGAAATAAAATATACGTATTTAAATTTAAATTGAATTGCATTATTATGAATGAGCTTACTTTGATTTGAATTTCTTTGGGAATGTAGAAGATCGTAGAGTCGCTCTCCATAAATTGCATCGTGAGCAATAAAATCGCTTCTCGTAAGAGTTACGAGATCTTTGCCCGGAATGGCGAGACTGTGTTGGATAGAGCTGTAAAGCTGGCCCATATGGGACGCCGCTGATATGAGCCAGTTTATCGTCTCTTCTTGACACCAATCCTTAATTGGCTTTTCTGACCATCCAGCTCCATCCGCCTCTTCCTTGTCTTCCCCTTAAACAATTTCTCAAAGTTTTAGTCAAATAGTACTTATTCATATTCCCGAGTTCTCTGCATTATTATTTTCAACATTCCAATTTTTGTTAGAATAAACCAATTTTTAAATTTAAAAAAAAAGAAAGAAAAGTGATTTAGTATTTACCTAATGCACAGGTTTTGCTGCCAGTTTCCTGCAGTCTAGAAACAAGTGGATCCGCTTTTTGGGTAGAAATGGAATCCATGTCCAATAATAAACGATCGCCTTCTTCTCCTTCTAAAGTTGCATAAAAGTTCTAGACAAAAATAAATGAACAAATTCTGAGAAATTAAAATTCTTTTATTAATTTCTTTTACATGTTGGAAGGTGTCAAAACAAAAGCGAGTTACTCAAGGTTGACACACATCTACAATGTTAAGCAAATGTTAGGAATCTTATCTGAAATTAATTTACTAGAAAAAAAAGAAGAGTCATTCTGACAGTGCGGGGTAAAGCGGGAAACCCGAAGTTTTCCATTTCATGGATTGCGGTTGCTTTTTTTCTGAATAAAATCGAGTGTTTCACTTTACTATAAACATTCATACTAGGCCTCGTTTTACAGTAGCTAAATTTTAACCGGCTTTAAAATAATTTTAATGTTAATATTAAAAATCTATCCCGGCCCGGGTTGGAGCCTGACCTTTCATGAGTCGCGCCATTTTTTGAATCAACTTTTATAAAAATTATCTATTTTTATCTTGTAATAATAATGAATAACTTAAAAATTAATAATTTAAATATATTTCAAGAATAACTCACCTCTGAAATTTCATTTTTTTGATAATCCATGTATGAATCCATTTTTAAATATTCCAGAAATATCTTCGCACTCTTATTTGTAAACAAGTCTCAAGTATATCATCGATCGTATTTCACAAAAAAATGTCACCTGGTTTTGAAACCAATAGAGTCAATATTAACTTGAACCATTTTGTCTCATTTGTAGAGTAAATTTTTTAAAATTTATGTGTGAACACTTTTATTTCAAAATATTGTTATATTATTAATGCTTAATTGTTGAAGAACACACCTTTTAACTTAATGATTAAATTACCGATAAAATGTGAAATGAAAAAAAAAGTATTTTTTTGCGTTGATATTTCCGTGAAAGTGAGAATATGGGAATCACAGAGTTGTTGGGACTTGGGAGTAGGTTTGATACTGAGGCCAGTTAATGCAAACTCGTGGTTTAATCGAGGAGTGAGCAGTGAGGATTGTTTGGTTTGGATAGTTCAACGTCATCACGACGAGACTTTCCTCATAGGCTTGGTGTGAGTGTTCAAATTATCACGTGGGACAAAAAAAGGCTCATGTGTTTGTTGTCTCTCGGGATTTCCCTCTTCTGGTGGCATCCAATCACTCAGATCGGGTCCCCTCCAAGCGCCACTATTTGACGCACAATAACACGTTTTAATTTTATTTTTAGACCACATTCATGCCTCCGGCGATCATGTGCAGTCATGTGCGTGCGCACGGAAGCGTCTTTCGCAACATATATATGTATATGCATATATATATATATATATATATATATATATATATATA
>CAKNXH010054210.1:29391-43493 GCA_932178445.1 Andricus quercusramuli
ATATATATATATATATATATATATATTATACATGTAATATGTGTGAATCATGACGTGCAATATATACATATATATATTTTCTCAGGTGTGCGTACGACGAACATTCGCTCGAAATTGTCAATGTACTATCTGATGATGAAATAATAATAGTAATAATAGTGGAAGATGTTTTTAATCCTCCGCTGAATGGTGCTGGAATCATCGAGAAGGTTTTTTAACAGTTGGAATTATGGATTTTTTTAGCGAATTGAATACTGCAAATTAAATGTCAGACCCTTACTTCTCAATTTTCGATTACAGATTTTTTTTCTGTAAAATTTGAAGGAATCATTTGATGAAATAATACACGCGGAAAAATATAAGCTGTGTTTTGATACTAACAGATTACTTCGCTCCTTGTCAAAATATAACTAAAATAAACAATGGTATTTTTACTTGAGACAGCTAATTCACACTTTATAATATGGATATTCCGTTTTCTTGAACTTATACAAATTTTGTTTGTATAAATTGCGAAACCATTGGTATCAAACTTCCTACAAACGCGATAAATAGAATTTCAAAACTATCTTATAATAGAGTGAAACAATTTATTCTGATTGTTCACGAAAAGAAACTGTGTTGACAGAAAAGAAAGTATTGATAAAAATTCAATTGAAAAGGCTAAAAGACATCCCGAGAGCGCATTGGACTAGTGTATCGATTCGTGCAAATTCGTGAAGACGTTTTCAATTTTGAATCCTTCTATATGTACAATTACAGCGCAAATGTTTCAGGTCAGCAAAATTCTCTTCAATGCGTCAGCACGAATATATTTCTGTGTTTGCCATTTCGTTTCAATTCAATTCGTTGCAATTCGTCAGATTTAATTAAAGTAAATTTTACTTCTACATTATTAAATTTTTTAAATATATTAAAGGTATTAAAGAAATTTAATAAATAATAATAATTTCGGATTTCTTAGAGCGGAATTAATATCAATTCTGTTCGATGAGGAGTTATCATTGTATTTTATTAACGCTATCTCAATTCGCCGCAATGCATCTCAATTCATTCCAACGCACCAGAAAACATTCACATCCATTCCAAAAATATAAATTTGCCCCAATCCGTCTCAATGCTTTTTTGTGCTGGATTCTGATGAAATATCAATTTTGTACATAATCCGAATGTCAATTTCCCACATTCGTTGCCCAGGAAATTTTTTTGGTACCACGATGCACTTCAAATAGATTTTTTTATTCATTCCAATATAAATTTTTTCCAACCCTCATGAAAATATTCATTTCTGGAAGACCAAATGTGAACCGTGATTATACAAATCTTTAACCTGAAAATATTTCTATTGGAAATCTTCACATAATAAAATCGTAATAAGAGTTGGCATTTTGAAACTGCACTTCTAAACCGAAATTTCTCGTTAATTCCAGATTGAAGGAGTATTTGACAATTTTTTCGGAAATATTGGATGCGCACTTTTAAAAAATCGAGTTTTTATAGTCTGTTACCGGCAGGGGTAAATTGACCCCTATCGCGTTTTGGCTGGTATTTCATCACAAAACATTTTAGATTTCGCAAAAAAATTGGTAATTTTCGTGAAATAATGTTAAAAATGTGAATTTGTTTACAAACATTGTTTAAATAATCACCAGTTGTTAATTTTAAAAAAGGATAGCAAGAAGTGATTAGCAAGACATTTTGGTCGATTCTGCAAAAAAATTGAGCCTATTCATTGTGACATACGAAAACTGTGTATTTGTTTATAAAAATTGTTTAAATAATGCTGCCAAGCAGCAGATATTTTTAAATAATCATAATTAGGCATACATTTCTCTCATATTCTATACAAAAACTGTGAATTTCAAACAACTAATAATTGCGAATCACAAAAAATGGCTTGTGTTCATTAATTTGTTTAAAACATTATAAAAAATTTTTTTTCTTACCTTAGCCTACTGAAAACTATTGATAGATAAAAATTACACTGACTTAAGCTCTTCCTTAGTCAATTCGCAGATCTTACATAAAAAGGTACATCTGCAAAATTAGGATCAAGACGTGCGACTTCGGTAGGACTACGCTGGGGTAGGCGAGCATTTTCACTTCTTTGTTGTACTTTTTCAGGACTCACTACTCTTCTCCACTCATATTAACGATGTAATATAAATCACCAGTGATAGTTTCGCACCTCCGAGACCACAGATCACAAGGAAAATTAATTTAACCGAACATTTTGGGTACAGTCGTTGCAGCTTCCTTTTAAGGTCTTGATACCTCTCCTCCTTTTCCTTCTCCTGGGCAGTGATGCTATAATCGGCCGGAGCCGGGAATTCATTCGATGACGAATATAGTTTGTTTCTCGAAGTTTTTGGAGAACGATGTCAGTCCTCGAGTGTTCAATGGAAACTGCTGTCGCGGCCAACACCGTAAGAGCGACAAAGGTGGTTATAAAGCACTTTCAGGGCTACATTATATCTGTAAAAATACTTTGTTCCCGCTTAATTGGAACAGCCGGATAGTGTGTGTTCTAAGTATTCAGCGTGTAGAAGACACCCTCTGCACCTATCGATGGGAACTTCTTCACGTAAAAAGTGGTCACGGTAAACTAAAGTGGAAATCACATTGTCCTGACATGCGAAAATGAAACACTCTGTACCTGAATTAAGTGCTGGTGATCTGAGGAAAGAAGAAGTTTCCTCCTTCGACAAGAACTGATTTTCTACATTTCTGTGAAAGTTTAGGTGCAATTTCTTGTTGAATAGCTGTTGGCGGTTGGTTCAAGTTTGCTCGTACCAGAAGCATAGATCTTCAGAACATCGATATAAAATACATTACTGGCCTTATGCTCACGATGATTATCGCAGAGGTTGCCAGGCGAATTGCGTAGTGCGAGAGATAGAGATAGAAGTGTGATGCACAAGAGCAGAGTGCTCATGGTATAGCCCTGAAAGACACCCCTCTGGAAGGTGACGTTGTTCGTTGTCACACAATAATTTCCGGATGAGATAGTAAATCTAGTTTTCCAAAGGGGCATTAATCTCTCTAAGCATCTCACTATGTGTGGATGAACCTTTAAGCTTTTTAACAGGAAGATGATAAGTCCATGAGAGTTTGAATCGAAAGCTTTCCGATACTCTCTACCTCGTTGGACTTGGGTGGATTTTTGACATAAACAGGGAGACCGCTCAACAGGCGCGATGGGTCAGAACCCATCTCCTCTGTTGTATTCTCCTTTTTGCGTCAGATAACACCCGTATTTTGTCAACAATATGCCGCTTGATTGTCAGCAGCTTTGAATTGTTCAGTGTGCGATGGTAGATCCTCAGTTCTTATGCGAACTTTCGGCGAAACATCTCGGTATCTTCATAGATACAAAACTTACCTTCTACGAGCAAATCCAGAGAGCGGCTGGTAAGGCGGCCATGGAACGACATCCCTAAGCAGACTGATGGGAAACGTTAGAGGTCCAAAGTGGAAATCTGGGTTTCGTTATCCGCAATGCTGGTGATCGCAGGGAGAATCCTAATCAATCTCCAGATTGTAGAAAAGAAATAAATCTTTGAGAGGAAATACGAAGTAAGAAGAAGCGGTGCAAAAGAAGAATGACGAGGTCATACCATGCAACTGTGGAAAATAAGATGGACGAATGAATCCAGGCAAAAATTGACGTTCCGGCTTGTAACGGTTCTCTGGAAGTGTATCGACTGTAACAGTTATATTGGAGTCACAGTTCCAAAGTATGCAAAATTTTACTAAAGACACAACACAACTTAGGTGTTTAAGCAAATAAAACGCATGGCATCAGTAATTTATATGAGTGGCTAGTGTCGCCATTTATTGATTCACATTGTTCTTAAAAAATAAAAAATAAACCTCATAATATGTTGTTTCATTTTCATTTTACAAGAAATAGAAAAAAAGCCACGTAGCTACATTGGGTGTGGGAGGGTAAAAAAGTGGCCAGAATTAGGTCTCGTGGTTTATGGGAGACCCCTAAAATGCACTTTACGAATTGTACGACTACCTACAATAGAACCTAAATATTATTTTTTTATTAATTTCAATTATCACATGTATCTTTATTTTATAAATTCAAAGTTATCCAGAGTTAATATTGTATGTACTACAAAAATTGTGAACGCAGGTATAGCAAACAAAGAGTTAATTAATAAAAAATAAATGAAACATATCAGAGGAGGAAGAAGGACCAAGTAGAAAACAGCCACGATTTGCGAGAAAACAAAACAAGGTTTATTTAGATGGCATGAAAATCCTCCACTCAGAGAGTGTTGGGTAAAGCCCTTTACAATTCTAATTGAAATGAGGAAAAACTCACATTCAGGCACTCACAAAATCCAGACATGACCAATCCATAAGACAAATCCAAAAGTGAAGGCGATCCGTTCAGAAAGGAACACGAATGAAGAGATCAGCTCTCACAATAAGCAGCATAAGAAAAAGTGGAACAGCCTTTTTTTTTATCGCGAAAATTAGTAACTCGAATAAATTAAAATGAACACTAAAAACACGACCGCTCACGCTGAGCCCTCAAGCTCGTCTGAGGAGAGTTTTAATTAACAACAAAATTCTGACCCTGCAGCAATTACTTTAGTCGACTGCGTACGTTTATAAATCCAAAGTTTATAACCATACCTGCTCGAACAATAAGCCCGTTGCGTCGCCCCAGCTGAAAATTCCTGTACAGGAACTTCGAAGGATTTTGTACATGTTCCTGTACACGAACCTGCACACGAACCTGTATAGGTAATCTTGACGGTTCCCGTGCTGGAATTTGGCGAAGGAAACTGTACATGATCCTGCAAAGGAACCTGCACCGACAAAGGAATCTTGGAATGATCCTGTACAGGTGCTTGTACAGAAACGTGTATAGGATCCTTTACAGAAAGCCGTCAAAGTAATCTTTGGAAGGATTGTGTACAGAAACACGTATAAGGTCCTTTACAGAAAGCCAGTGCGAAAACTGATGTCGCTGACAGCTATAAACTTGCCTTCCTTTTATTCCCTTGAAGAGCCAACTCACTATTGAAAGAGCCAGGCCGCCAGCGAAACCTCGCGGATTAGTTCCTATGCAGGTTCATGTATAGGGCCCTGAACATATTCCTGTACATGAACCCACAGCTCAATTGACTGTGTGAAGGAATCTGTACAGGATCATTCAAAGGTTAGCTTGTATACAGGTTCCTTCGCAGGATCATGTACAGTTTCCTTCGCCAAATTCCTGCACAGGAAATGTCAAGATTACCTGTACCGGTTCGTGTGCAGTTTTGTGTACAGGGACATGTGCAAGATCCTCCGAGGTTTCAGCACAGGAATTTTCAGCTGGGGCTGGTACAATGAACCCCATAATGCTTGAACAGAAGGAAGAACAATCTTAAGTACTTCAAGAGTAAAATTGAATTTAACTTAAATTTATATAACAGATATAGCTATAGCACCTATAGCACCTAGTGCAATTTCATTTGATAAAGACTTCTGCTATCTTCTCACCTCGTTTTGAACCCAAATTTTAATTGCTCTATTTCACTCACAAATACCATGTTGCACATTTTTTTTGTAGCCTTCATAAATAGAATATTTTTTTTTCTACTGTGGTCTACTACAAAAAACATTATAAATATTTTTTAAATACGTGTGTTTCCTAAAAGCTAGATACTCAAACCGGCCAGCCCACCATGCGTAAAAATATTATCTATCGATTACAAAAAATTGATTCCGATATCTTCATTTGTCAAATGTCCACGTTTTGAGATCCTCTGAACCCGAAGAACAGGTTTTCACGAATGTGCCCATCTGTATGTGTGCCTGTCTGTCTGTACGTATGTCTGTCTGCCTGTGAGCATAATAATCAGCCATTTTTTTTCAAGTTTTATAGATTCTATGTACGGCTATTCATAATACTCGAAAATTCAAACAATTTATCAATACGACTTTTTTGGATAAAAAAATTGGTCAGAATTATAGCATTTTCAATATTGAAAAACAAACAAAAATGAAAATTTGAAGCCAAACAACGCACGATATGAAAAAAAGTAAACAGAATAAAAGCGTTGGTTTTTGAAAGCCCTATAAGATTATCATAATAACTTTTTGAATTTTCTTGTGAAATCGAAAATTTAAGTTTTGATCGCACAAAAAATAATGAATCGAAAATTTCCTTTTGCTGTCAAACTATGGAAGATGCGAAAAAATATGAGAAGACAAAAAATGTGTGCCCAAAAAAGATCTATAAATTTGTTATTTATTACTTTTTGATAGGACGCGTTGTTTCTGTTTTATTCATTAAAAACAACATTACGAATAAAAAATTTAAATTTTTGGACAAATAACACAGACCACAAAAAAAATAAATAGAGAAAACTTGTGCACCCAAAAAAGATCTACGCGATGAGAATGTACCCGTTCGGCGGGCAGATTTTTTTTGCGAATTTGTTACTTAATTAAATATACATAGTCTACCTTCTTAATACAAGCAAAATTATTATTATAGAAAGTTTTAGTGCTAAAATCACAAGAAACACTATTATAATTATCAATAAAGTGATTTACAAAAATGTAGCTATTTATTGTTTGGTATTACAGTAAGCAACCTCTCGCGCTGATAAACAGGTGTTTAAAATAAAGTCTGTTTTCCTTTTTATTTTTAATTATTCGCAGATTTCAAAAAATCTTACGTAAGGATTTTTTTGACCACGTGCTCCCTATTCAAGACAGCATACAAAAATATTTAACCCCTTATGGTCTGTTATTTGACTCTGCGGATTGCTGTTTCTATGCATAGTTTTATTTTATTTCATATCACTGGTTAAAAAATAAGAAAAATGAGGAAAATTTGGTTTTAAGACCCTTATGCCTTATGAATTGAGGTGAAAACTAAAATTTGCTACGTACACTGAGAAATAATATTACTTGAATTAAAGGAATATAGTACTGAATATGTCCAATAAAATATTTTTCTGATCGAACAAGATTTTCTTGCCTCAAGAAATTATGTTTTCCAAACGGACAACTTATTTTTGTTACAAGAAAAATGTTTTTTGATCAGAAAAATATTTTATTGGACGCAGTCAATACTATATTTCTTTAATTAAATAGTTTTTTTTTCTCATTGTATAGTTTTCTTACAAACAAACAAACACACACACACATCACTGGTTAGATAATAAGGAAAATGAAGAGAATTTGTTTTTTTTATACCTATTGAGATAAAGAATATAATTTGCTACATTATTGTTTAATTTTTGTCTATATCAGTGGTAACAAATACAGAAATGAGTTTTTTAGCATAAAATATGCAATACATTGTAAACCTGTATACTTGTTCACTTGTATATCCCAGATGTACTTTTTATGTACTTCTTATCAAATTTACTTAAGAATCTAAATATTTCAATTCATGTATGAGGAAAAAATGATAAAGAAAACCTCAGGGCTGTAGGAAACAAGTCTCGTTTCGGGTACTGATACGATCTATAAGTAGCCTGCGGGGCTGGAAAACGTTTCACCAAGTATCAGCCCCCTAACTTGCATATTGACCTTACTACCCCTAATAGTGTAATTTTCGGTATTATTTTTTTTCTCTGTAGATATTGTCTATTTTTAAACGACAAAAATTGAGGGCAAAAGGCACGTTGGGAAGCAAATATCGAAAAATGTTTGAGTTGTTTTGGTGCGAAATTCAAATTGAAAAAAAAATTCAGAAATATTCCAAACAATAGTCTTAATACGAAGTCGGCTTTGCAAAAGCTTTGTGAAAAAAATTGAAAAAGATTTTACAGGAACGCT
Source organism: Andricus quercusramuli (assembly GCA_932178445.1). Lineage (NCBI taxonomy): Eukaryota > Metazoa > Arthropoda > Insecta > Hymenoptera > Cynipidae > Andricus > Andricus quercusramuli. Next base: position 37,195 of record CAKNXH010054210.1, read on the forward strand.
AAAAAAATAAAATTTTGGAGTCCGAGAGAATAAAGACCACAACTTTCTGTTTTTGAAGCGCTGAATCCGAATCCACCTCTGATGTCCGTTTTATTCCTCAGATCCCTATTATTTGATAACGTCAAATAATAGTGAAACATCTAGGTTTTGTAAATTTGTAAGTTACGGGGAAAATAATTGCACCAGCACTCGATTCAACGAAAAAAATAACAAAAAATCTAGGTATTGGACCATTTATTTCTTGACCCAATTTGTTATGTAAATAGTATAAATAAATTCGGTAGCAGGTGTCACACTACTGTGTTATTTAGTAAATATGCCTTATGACACTTTTCTCGCAGAATCGAAGGATGCAATTATTTTTTCTGTAGCTTGCATATTTCAAAATAATATCAGGATTGTTCATCATTTTTGGGGTAATAAAAAAACTAGGATCTGATATTTTTGATAATTTTGTATGGACTTCAAATTTTTCCAAATGAGAGATGCAGCAATGTGACATGCCACAAAGGCATGCCGCAATATGATTTCATCCTAACTCAGAGAAGCGTAGAAGTTCTTATTTCATTAATTACTTGCGAAAAACTGTTGGGCAAATTGCCTTTATTGAAAATATATATATATATATATATATATATATATATTGCAGCATACGTATTCTATGAATTTAGATAAAATAATACATTCAATTAAAAAGAAATTGGAAAAAATTGAGGCAAATGGCAAATAAAGTTTCAAAGTTTAAACAAATCGTCAAAGAATAATTATTATTGTTTTATGTATTTGAATTTTCAGGAATGTTCTTTATTTCTCTGAGATATTTTGTAATATTTTGGAATTTTCTGCAATATTCTGAGAGATTTCGACATGTAGACTTTTCTAGATAGAATATCCTACAATGTTCTCGAGAAATATGTAAATTTGGAATATTCTAGGTTTTTTATGCCTTAGAATTTTATTCAACATTGTGAGATTGTCCCAAATCTTTTTAGATTATTTTGGAATCTTCTATAATGTCCTTCAATATTCTATATTTAGGAATTTTTTACATTACTATTCAGAAATATCCTAGATTTTTTTGTTATAAGCATGTTTATAAACAAATTGTCAATCTTCAAATTTTTCTCACAGTTCGATTTTTTTCAGACAGACCATACTGGAAAGTTTTTCAGTTATTTTTAAACACGAAACTTTATCAACAGTAAGTTATTTTTATGTTTAATCTGGGCGGAATTAGATCATTGGTAATAATAAATCTCAACAATTTATTAACAATTGAGATTTATGTTATAAATAATTTTATAAAAGAAACTCATTCTTATTATTTCCACCCGTGTGGAAAAATTTCGTGGAAGTCTTGAATCATGCTAAAACCAGTACAGTTTTTCTCAAGCCTGTCTAGTCCCAGTCTTGGCGCTATCTAAAAGTTCGTTCAAGTAATAATTAAATTTACAATATTACATATTCAATATAATAAACAAAAATTATTGAAGGTAATTGAAATCTTAATATACGAACTGTATTCTTAACAACGATTTCTTTAAAGAATGTCCATAAACACATTTACTTTCAATTGAATTATATAGAAAAGTTATATTAAATTTATAATAATTATAATATAATCTAATATAATAACATAATATAATAATAATCTCTTGCTCTTGTGGCAAAGTCTATATTGGAGAAACCGGGATGGCGGTAAGCCAACCTGTAAAGGAACATAAGAGTAAAGTCAGGCTAAAATATTTTACGCAATCAGCACTAGCTAAGCATCATATCGAAACAGGGCATAACATTTTATTTGACAACACAACCGTCATCGCCAAAACGTATAATATTTTTCCAAGAAAACTGAGAGAAGCAATCGAAATCTTGAAACATCGTAATAACATCAATAGGGACAATGGATATAATACCAATCCGATTTCGCTTTCCGTCCTCTCGGGTTTTTTTAAAAAAAGACTTGATTGGCCAATCATGTTCGACCAGTCCCCACCATGGGGTGCTCTGGCCTATCACAGGCATCGTAGAGAATACATAAATAAGATCAACATAACCTGAAACTTCAGTTTCCGGTCAGCCTTGAAGAAGTGAACTGTAATGTTCACGAAACTTCGGCAAGATTCATAGTTTCTCACACGATTGAGATCCGAAATGGCTTTGAAATTTAAAATTTATTATAATTTTAATATGTATAATGCTATGTATTATTTGATAATATTCCAGAAAATCTAATTTTGACATAAATGATTATTTTAATTTATTTTAATTATTTATTGACTGCGTAAATGATAATTAAGCCTAACATATCAATTATTTAGAATGTTGTGGATGGCATCGTGTATTAATCTTAACTTTACGGTAAAATTCAATTTGATTTAATATATCTTAAACAAAAATAATTCTTTAACAAAAATGGAACGCTTTAGGCGCCTTAGACTTAGCGAAACTGTAGAAATTCCTAAACCATGAGAGGGTGGGGAAAATATGAAGAAGTACTGTTAAGGACAGTGAGGGCAGGTGAGTTCTGTACCGAGACATAGACGGATTAGACGTATTTTTGAGAGAGCGATCGTGTCATTGTGAAGTGAAGCGTCACTGCTGTCCCCGCTGACTTTATATTTGTTTCTCTTATTATTTTTATAATTAATTTTTCATAAAACTCTTATTTTCTTAACATTAATTAAATTGTGTATTCAACTGAAGTGTGAACAATAAACAGTGTATTTTAATGTGTAAAATCAGTGTGTTTCATGAATCTCATAATCCCTTTCCCTTTGTGCGTACGTAAATAAATAATTAATACTCTTGCATTAATTAGATGGTCCTTCGAGCCGGATAGTAAACTCTGTGGATTTACAGTGACAGTTACGTGCAGAATTGAGTGAAAAAAAATGTGTAATGAGGGAAGTGAAAGTGACAAAGTGGACGCTGACGGTAGTCGAAAAAGAGTGACGCGCCAAGACTCCGGGGACAACGCGGAAAATAGAAGAAGCCGCGTTAGTGCGACAGAGAGGGAAGAAGCTCAGGCAAGGAAGAGGCAGGATGAAGCGGAGGAAAGGAGAAGGAAGGAGTCCCAAGGGAAAGAGGAGAGGAGGAGAAGGGACGAGTAACCAAGGCAGCCTTCGCAACGAACAAGTCGAACTTCTACCCCGCCGAAGCAGCCGATCTACCAAAGGAAAGATTCAAGACAAATTCACAGTAAGTACCTCAAAAACAGGGAGAAAGAACGTGAAAAATATAACTCTTCAAATAAAGAGAAAGCGACATAAGGCAAAAAAGCAGCCGAGGTACACGAAAATTCGCGTCTCAATTATACTCTGACACAAGATAATGTTGATCAAACTTCGGTCATGTAATTGGACAAATCACAATGCAGTGTCAGGGAAAACTCACGTCGCTCAGTGACATCTAGTGCTGCTAAGAGTACACGGGATCGTCTATTGGCAGAACTCCATCAAGCTGAAGAGGAAGTTCGACTACAACGAGAAATCGAGAAGAAACAGCTTGAGCGAAGAAAAAGGATCCTGGAATTACAGAAACAGACTGAGCTCTCTCAAAAGGGAGAGAGCGAAAAGCACGATATCGAATCTTTGTCTGACAACACAGAACAATCTGCAAAATCAAAGGTACATTCTTGGATGAAAAAATCGGTAATTCGAAGTCGTCAATTAATCATGAAAATGGGGTTGCGCAATCTCAGCCTTAAGGCCACAAAAATTACTCAGGTTTAGGCAAATATTTAGCAAGACAGGCAATGGGAGGAGATTTGCCCACGTTCAGTGGAAACATCACCGATTGGCCTATATTTTTGAGTGCCTATACGCAAACTACAGAGGCTGGCGGATTTAGTTCCTTTGAAAATGCAATGCGCCTGCAGAAATGCCTCAAAGGGGAGGCTCTGGAAGCCGTAAGAAGTCTGTTGCTGACAGGGGATTGCGAACGAGTCATGGGGGTCCTAAAGGCGAGATTCGGATGACAGGAACATATCATTCAACATTTAATACGTAAGGCCACAGATAGCCCAGCAATGAAAGAGGTACGGCCTGAATCGCTAATACATTTTTCCAACTAAGTAACTAACCTCACAGGGTCCATCAAGTCATTAAATTGTCCCGCTTATCTGTTAAATCCCGTATTGACAGAGCAATTGATACAAAAATTATCTGCGCCGTTACGGTAAGATTGGGGCGAAGTGGTGGTAGACAAAAATGGGTCAGTGACTTTAGAAGAATTTTCAGTATGGCTGGAAAAGAAAGCAGGATGCGCGAGTGCCGTAATCAACCCTCTAGATTAGATTCAAGCATGCAAAGATAAGCGCGTGTTATCTATTAACGAAGAACAATACGATAATTGTAGGTATTGCAGCAAAGAGCACACTATTGATAAATGCCCAGAAATCAAGAAGATCGTGATCGGGGAAAGGTGGAAATGGGCAAAAAGAAGCAGAGTGTGTTTCGGGTGCTTGGAACGAAAACATCCCATTCAAAAATGCAAACGAGGTCCATGTGGGAGAGACGGATGTCAAAGGAGGCACTACCCACTCCTTCACAAGGAAGAACTGCGACCCAACGACAATTATCAAGCTTCAAAGAACACAACGTTTCCTAAAAGTCCTAATGAAGAATCCCAGAGCTTGACGACGGAATAGAGCGAAGCGAGATTCACCGGAGCCGTCGAGTGTTCATGTAAGTTGCGTAAAAGAGTCCTTTTGAGAATTTTACCAGTTACAGTGAAAGGACCGGCCGGTGACGTTAATGCTTATGCTCACAACGATACTGGTTCTAATGTTACGTTAATACAAGAAGACCTTGCTCGAGAACTAGGATAACGAGGACCGACGGAGCCGCTGCTGACTTAATGGATGGACGAGTCAACACTGGAAGATAATCAATCGAGAAGAGAGAGCTGCAAGATTAAGGGCACGACAAATAAATACTTCCAACTAACAGAGGTACTTACCATAAAAAGAGTGAAACTTCCTCGCCAATCTATAACAGCAGTTATGAAAACATGGGATCATTTCAAAGGTTTGAATATCCCCGACATGGAACGGGCGGAACCAAAGCTGTTAATAGGAGAGGATCACTCACATTTGATACGAGAACAAAAAACTATAGCTGGACGACCTGGCACAGCAGATGCATCACTCACCGCACTAGGAGGGTTACTACATGGGAAGTACCTTGATGGTCGAGTAGACGAAAACTACACCGTTTTAATTCACAGGAACGAAGAAGAATGCGAAATGGGTGAACGTCTTCGGAAGTTTTGGAGTACCGAAGCCTTCGGCGTGACCCCTGTAATGCAGACACTTCGTTCAAAAGAAGATCAAAGAGCTATGGACACACTCGACAGGACGGCTAAATGGGTAGGTGATCATTGGAAAGCTGGACTCTTATGGAGAAGGGATAACGACGTACTTCCTGAGAGTCAAAAGGCAGCGAAGAAAAGACTGCGATTAGTCGAGACGAGGCTGTCCAAAAATTCGACCTTGAAAGAAAAGTACAACGCCAAGTACAAAGAATATCAGGAAAAGGGATATGCCGTACTTCTAACTGAAGAAGAAGCAGCGAAAAAGAACCCAAGGACGTGGTATTTGCCACAATTTCCAGTGATTCACCCTCAGAAGCCGGAGAAACCCCGTCTTGTTTTCGATGCAGCAGCCAAGAGTAACGGTACCATCTTGAATGATCGGTTATTAAAAGGACCCGATCTATTGAACTCTTTGGTAAGAGTGCTTCTCACTTTCAGAGAAAGAAAGATAGCTCTTCGTGAAGACATAAAAGAAATGTTTCTTCAAGTACGAATTCTTTCGGAGGACCGGGACAGTCAACGTTTCTTAGCGAGAGATGAAGAGACGGGAAACGTCAGAGTGATGAGAATGGAATCCATGATTTTTTGAGCCGTATATTCCCCGTACATCGCCTAGGAAATCAAGAACTGGAACGCTCGAGAATTTCGTCAGGAGTATTCCGCAGCGTGTCGTGCGATAATAGAAAAGCCCTATATGGACGATTACTTGGACAGCGTCGATACGGAAACTGAGGCTATTCAGTTAGCCAAAAACGTCGCCCTGGTACCCCAGAAAGGAGGATTCGTGATATGTAACTGGCTGTCTAATTCTCAAGAGGTACTTGCCGCACTACCTGCTGAAACAGTGGCTTCAAGAGGAAGGCAAGTATCAATCTCGCAAGAAGAAAATTCAAGGGTCTTAGGTATGATTTGGAATCCAGAGGCGGATAATTTAATGTACTCTCTCAATTTTCCAAGAGTAAACACAGAGTGTTTTCAAAGCC
>CAKNXH010054211.1:15255-27077 GCA_932178445.1 Andricus quercusramuli
TTATACGGCGCTCCTGATTGGTCTAGTTTAAATATTTTTTGAATTAAAAACTGAAACTGCAACTGATTTTTGGGAAAGGAATTTTCTATTCATTTTTTCATTTGTATACGGCTATATAAGTCCGGACACTTGAGTCTGGGACACTCTGTATATATATATATATATATGTATATTAGAACTTCCGTTTTATGATTTTTGTGTAATATGAACCTTTTATCTTTCAATAATAATTACATGCTAGACAGAATGTTGTGCATAATATATTTTTCAAAATTGCAGTGTAATTTAAGCAATTACAATTTCGACGTGAATTTTGCTTTTTTAAATAACGTAACGTAAACTACAACCGAGTAAATATATTGGTACGTTTATAACAGAATATGACAGAATAGAAACAAGAAAAGAAAGTGAAATTTTTCTGATTCACTTCGACCTAATTCAAAATTTTTTAACTTCAACCGATTTACATACATGAAAATTTTAATTTATTAATACTCAAATTGTCCTTCAATTTACAGCACTTAAATTTGATATGATTTGATTGAGAAAGTTTTCAGTTTGAAAAATTTCAACTATTAACACTTTATATTTTAAATGAAATAATTGCAGAATTGTGAAATTGTTAAATTTTCGACACTATTACATTTTTAATTTTAAGCCCTTCAAATTTTTCGAAACTTTATGTACATTTAAAGGGTTGCAGTACAAAACTAGATAACCAACATTTTTCCCAAAATGGGCTTTTTGAGTAAAAAAATCTCATAAAACTGATACATATTTTGTTAAAAGGACATGTTCGAAGTCTCATTTTTAATGTGGTAAAATGAAAATAATGGTGTTTCAAAACCAGACAGCTGATTCTGTACTTATCTCCCATCTTCTTCTTTTTTTTTTAATTTCCTATCTGCTTACCTTTTTTTAAACCCTTTTCTGACCACATTTCTCTTCCTGAAAGTTTATCAATACAATAAAATAATAAATGCTTTTTTATTTGAAAGAAAAAGCTCTTGAATGGAACTATTTTCCACTTTTTTCAGTACCAAAGTATTAATCAAATTCCAACCTAAAATCTCAAATCTTCTTCTTAATCTTTCTTCTCTTTATACATCTTTCAGCGAAAACTCGCATGTTACAGGGCGATACCATTGTTACGAGCCGACAATTACCCCCACTCTACACCTAATTAGCATATATAAAGTGCCGCCTCTCTTAGGAGTTTAGTTCTAGACCTGTACTCATAATCGCAAATAAAGCGCTCGAAGTCAGAGATTGACTTCGAGCTTACACAAAAAAGTTAACTAAGCATTTTTACGTGTAACATTTTAGCGATCCTGCCAGGATTGCATTTTCGATTTCTGTATCCACGGATACAATAGAGAAATCCTATAAAAGCAATTCTTGTGACGAATCCTGGGAAGGAATTCTACGGAATTCATTTAAGACGAGAAAGGACAGAATTTTACGAAATTCACTTGAAATCCGGATCTACCTACGGGTGACCCGACAACCTGAAAAGTAGGAAAACGTTAGCTGAAAATAGTTGGTGAATTGAGTAGCCGCTATACAACGTAAAGCCACTGTTTTTCCGAAATTTAAAAATTGAACGAGGCCCGCAATCAGGCGGAAGACGCATCTGCGTAACAGTGCTTGGAAGACCGACGACCAGTCATCGGCCAACGCCCAAATCCAGGTTAACAACGAGGAACTCCACGGACTCCCAGCTGCCAACCAGAGAGGATCAAGCCATCCACCGAATTTAGAAAGAGTAAGCATTGAAATAAAAAACAAAAACAAATCGTATCGAATTGCAAAGAGAATATCCTCCTTGCTGTCTGAGGAAGGAGACTAACGTGAAATAAAAGTTAATTTCACGTTAGGCGAGGCGAAGTTTTGCAATTCCGGTAAGGTATACTCCTGGTGCTCCAGAGCACTGCGTTTCCTCAACAATAATAGAAACCATTACTTTGGAATCAGAGAAATTGTAATAGACGATATCCTTGCATTCCACTGTATTAAAAGACTAAACATCCGAAGCGAGCGATAGTGGCGCGTATCAGATAACAAGAGCGAGACCGATATTTTACGCTGGCATACGCAAAGTATCGAGATAACAACGGTGTAACTTACGCGACTGACGATACTGACGATACTTCTGATTCATCACACGATCTGATTCCTTTATTCCTTACGGCAATGACCTCTCCCAACAATACTCAACCCGCGTCGAGGGCACAATCTCCAACGCACACAGCACCGGATTCTTTATTAACTCTGGACCCCATTCAGCAATTGCGATTGGAAATGTAAGCGTTGAGACTCGAGAATTCCAGAATGAAGAAAGAACTCGCTACCCTCAACGATGAAAATCACAACAGGAGACGGGAAATTAAACAAGTTGCAAAAAATACAGCACTTATAACAGACGACGATTCGGACCCTGACGCTCAAAAAACTGAAGTCCCTAGACGAGGAATAATAAACCAGCTCCCACGATCCACCGAGATTCCGATATTAGAAATTAGACAGTCAACCTCTCAGCAAACTGCATTTACGAATCCAGCACTGTCAAGAAATATGTCAACGGAACGACCCAATGAGCTGCCCACTAGAACAGCCCCTATAATCACTCCCCTAGCACCAGCAAAGGATATGATAAGAACGATTAAAATCCTTAATGGAACTAACGATGCCCGTATCCACGAATGGATAAAAAGCGTAAAAAGAGCTCGTTTACGCTGTGACAATCAAGACCTACTTCTTGATTTTGTAATAGCTGAAAAAATTAGAGACAAGGCCGAACAAGCTATACGACACATCTCAATAGGAAGTTACGACGAATTATACTCAGCTTTAGAAACTAACCTTGGAATGCAAAGCTCAATTGAATTGTGCAGAGCTAAATTGGACGCAATTAGACAAGGAGGAACCACGGTTCAAACTTTTAGCCTTCTTTTCAGAGATGCCTATAAGGACCTTGTGTACGCGGTACAAGCAGAATACTCTTCCGGAACGAAAAGGAAAATGGCCCTAGAGATAGAAGAGAACAGCGCGATCAAAAGATTCATAATGAATTTAAGAGACGATATTTCGTCACAGGTTAGACCAATGAAACCTACCACACTAACAAAAGCCCTGCAAGAAGCACTGGAAGCAGAAGCTTGGCAACGAGAAAAAAATGAAGACAGAATACTTAGACAAAGCGGAGTGCCTAGACAACCTACTAAATTCCAACCCCGCCCGATAACAACTAGACCTTCAGCAAATACCACGCCCCAACAGGCGAGAGTACCAAACTCGAATTTACCACTAAGCGAAAGACTAAAGATGTCCTGCCACAAGTGCGGAAAACCTGGTCATTTTGCATCCCAATGTTTTTCAAAACCTCAAAATTTTCAACTGGGACAGTTCCAAAAAAGACCACCGGAAGTGAAAACTATTCAAGAAAAACAGGAACCCCAAGAAGAATGTTTAGAAGGGGAGGAGATGACAACGGAGGAAATCCAGGAGCACATAAATTACGAGGACCAAGCAGAATATCTAAATTATCCGAAAAATTACAATCAATACATGGAAGAAGAAGAAGCGATGGATCAATATACAAATTATTAGTAGACAGCGGAGCAGCAATCAACATAATTAAGAGAAACCATTTACAGCCCGATCAAGAAACCGTCAAGTTTCATGAAAAATTCTCAATGGGAGATGATCACCATGAAAGTACGGAAGCCACTTATCTGCAGTATTTTGGAAAAAAACAACTTTTCCACATAGTAGAAGAAAACTTCCCATTATTAGAAGATGGAATAATAGGATTGCCATTCTTCCACAAATACCCCAGATATGCTATCACAAAAACTGATTTGATAATCGACAAGTGGAAACTACCATTGCATTTTGAGGGAGACTACCTACCCGGAAACTCAACAAAAATCTGTAAAATCAAAGTACCCGACGAAGAAAATCAAATAATTTGGATAGAAGACCAAAAAGAAATTCCTAATGGGCTATACACGATATACAATAATAAGGTAGAAATACCATATTATAACTATTCCCAGAAACCCATCAAAATGCCAGAGAAAATTAAATTCAGCAGAATTACGCCTGTAAGATCACGAGACGTAGATCTTGCCCAAGAAGGGGGTGATTACCCTTCAAACTACTTCAAACGATTGGAAAAACTTCAAAATTGCCTGAACCTAAAACATATTGAACCAAAAATTAGAGAACGGATAAAAGAAATCGTGACTCAATACTCAGAAGTCTTCACTTTAGATGGAGACCCCCTACCCTGTACAAATCTAATTGAACATGAAATAATCTTGAACTCACGAAAAATTATCAACTTAAGATCCCATAAACTACCGGAAAAACACAAGGAATTCGCACTTGACGAAACAAGTGAATTACTGAAAAAAGGTGTAATAAGAGAGTCCCAATCACCTTTCAATTCACCACTATGGATAGTCCCTAAAAAAGGAGGAAAGCCTAGAATGGTAGTAGATTATCGTCAGATTAATAAAGACACCGATCAGGATGCATACCCTCTCCCGGTAATAGACGATATTCTCGACCAGTTAGGAAATGCAAAGTTTTTCTCAGCCTTCGACCTTATTGCAGGATTCCACCAAATCCCCATGAAGGAAGAGTGCAAAAAATATACAGCATTCTCTACTATACAAGGGCATTTTGAATATAATAGGATGCCATTTGGTCTAAAAAACGCACCCGCTACCTTCCAACGTATGATGGACAATGCGTTCAGAGGACTAATTGGGAAAGACTGTTTCGTTTACATTGACGATATTGTAATATTTGGAAAAACATTAGAAGAACATAACAAAAATTTAGTAACTGTCCTGGAAAGAATAAAACAATTAGGCTTGAAATTAGAACCATCAAAATGTGAGTACCTACGTCCAGAACTAGAATACCTAGGCCACCTGATCACCACAGAAGGAGTTAAGCCAAACCCTATTAAGATCAAAGCAATCCAAGAATTCAAGCAGCTGAAAACACCTAGAGACGTGCAATCATTCTTAGGATTAGCCGGATATTATAGGAAGTTTATAAAGAACTTTTCATCTATAGCTAGACCACTCACCAGGTTAACTCAAAAGGACACAATTTTTGATTGGACTCCGAAGTGTGAAGAAGCATTTGAAAAATTGGAAAACGCATTAACAACATCACCAGTATTGAGATTCCCCGATTTTAAAGAAGTATTCACTCTAACAACCGACACATCGAATCAAGGATTAGGCGCAGTGCTATCCCAGGCCGGACATCCTTGCTTATTTATCAGCAGAACCCTTAATAAAGCAGAAGAAAATTACAGTACCTTAGAAAAAGAACTCTTAGCTATAGTATGGGCAATGAAAAGGTTACGTCAATACTTGCTAGGAAACAAGTTCAAAATCCAAACTGATCACAAAGCACCCATTTGGTTACACAATGTGAAAGACCCTAGCTCGCGACTCTTACGATGGCGATTACGGCTAGAAGAATATAAGTATGAAATAGAATATTTTAAAGGAAAGGAGAACAAAGTAGCAGACTGCTTATCCAGACTATTTCCAATCCACACCAGCGACATTCTACAACTAGCGCTAGACGGAATAAATTTGACTACCGACGATGAGCTATCAGACAGCGAAATTTTGGGTACACCGGTTAAGCACCCCACTATCATCAAGGACGAAATACTACAAGAAAAAATTGAAATCCCATTCAGAAGAATGTGCGAATCAGTAGCAAGTAATGAAGATCCCAATAATTCATCTGGTTCCGAAACACCTTAACAAAATGAACTTTACAACGATTTTATGACATGGCGATTGAACCCAACGTAAGGAGAATTAAAAACAAAACCCAACGCCGTGGGAAAACTCTGGAAAGTAATAAATAAAGGAGACATGCCAAAATATAATGAAGAGGATTGGTTACGGAAACTAGGCTGGTTCATCGATGAAACTATGAGCAAAAAACTGACATTGATCAGATTTATATTCGGTGACCCACTATTTACACCAATAGAAAAGAAACTGATACAGGAAATGATGAAATACCTATCTAACTTGTATCCCCACTTAGGATTTCATCTATGCTTTAACAATACCCGAGAATTAACGAAAGAAGAAAAAACTAATATCGTTAAAGAAGCGCATGCAGAACATCTTGGGGGAAAGAATACCATTGAAAAAGTGAAGAAAATAGGACAATGGATAGGTATGGATGAAGACATTAAAAAGTACGTCAAAACATGCCCCATCTGTCAACTCCAAAAAACTACAAGAATCAAGAACCAAGCTGAGGGGATTATACCAGACATTCCTCTGAAACCCAACGAAAAAATAGCCCTAGATATATACGGTCCATTACCCGAAACAGTAAAAGGTAACAAATATATTTTGAGCCTACAAGATAGATTAACCCGGTATACGGTGTTAATCCCGATGGCTAATGAGACAACTAGTTCAGTAATAGAAGGGCTGCTCAATCACTACATCTACATCTTTGGAGCACCCAAAACAATCCTAACAGACCAGGGACAAAACTTTCTATCAGAAATGATGCAACAGTTTGAAGAAGCATTACACATCACTCATGTAAAAATAACAGCTTTTCATCCGCAGTCCAACGTAACATCGAAAAAATGCACTCCACCCTAGGGAACCTAATCAAAACAAGCATTTCAGAAAGAAACAATGAATGGGATGACAATTTGAAATTTATTAACTTTGCTATCAACACAATGAAGAACCAAACGACATGATTTTCACCCTTTGAACTTATGTTTGGAAGAGAAGCTAACATACCCTCATCGGTAGCGTGTTCACCAACCCTGACGTATCCGGAACTAGTGAGAAAGTGGAAAAAGAAACACGAAGACAACCTACGAAGGGCTAGAGAAAGAATAGAAATAGAAACAGAAAAAACGAAGAAAAGATTCGACGAAAATATCACTCACAAACACCCACTATACAAACCAGGAGACACAGTAAAAATAATTAACAATACTAAGTCTAACAAACTAGACCCCTCTTGGAAAGGCCCTTTTGAAATTATTAACTACTTAGACAATAATAATTTACGAATAAGAAATAAGGACAAAATTATCCGAATTCATATAAATCAGACAATGTCCTATTTCACAGACGATAATGACACCCTTCTGGACCCTCCTGCTGGCCCTAGCATCGATCATCAGTGCTAACTATACCCTCGAAAAAATTCAAGGGAACGTCTACATCGAGGAAATCTCTAAAGTACACTTGTTTCATGAAAAGTGGAAAATGGTTATAGCTATCAATATGACATCCACCGAAAACCGGATTAAAGCCATCGACACCACCATTACTATGGCAGAACTAGCCTGTAACAAGAAATGCACACCTTATTATGAACTCCAATTGGTTAGGAACCGCTACAATAGACTAACTAGTAAAAACAATATCCTGCACAAGTTATTAGGCAAACAGCGTCAAAAAAGAGGATTAGCGAATTTTGTGGGTGATATATCCAAAACTCTGTTCGGAACATTGAGCGAATCCGACCTGAAACAAATTAACACCGAATTCGACACAATTTATACAGATAACAAAAACTTAGCTAGCATCCTGTCAAACCACACAAAAATACTTAAATTAATCTTAGACTCCTCGTCAACGGACCATAAATGGATAACTGCCAAGGAAAATACCGACAGACATTTTGTAAAAAACCCCACTTTCGGACTAAATGCAGCAACAAAGAATAGTTTTGTCAACTCAAAATTAGTATTAGCAGCAATACTATTAGATGAAACAAACGAGGATATTGAAACAGCGATCAACGCCACAAACGACGGAAAGCATGGGATAATACACCCCCAAATTTTAACACCAAAGATGTTGAAAGAAACCATAAAAGAATTCGAGACAACTCAACGTACGCGCTACCATTTTGACAATGAAGAAGAAAACTACCAGCACATCATAGACATCAGTACCCTCTCCGTAGCAGTAATCCAAGGCCTATTTACATACATACTGGAGATACCGGTAATTGAGAAAGAAGAAGGTTCCTTGCAAAGAATAGTCCCTATCCTTATACAAGTAAATAAAGTCCACATATCAATAGTCCCCGACTATGACATAATCATTAAATACAGAGACTCTTACGTGCCCACCGACAGACAGACCATTGATAAATGTAAACAGATAGATGTATATAAAATAGGTAGAAGAAACCAACCTAATGTCAAGTTAATAGATAGCGAATCCTGCGAAGCCAGTTTACTTAGAAGATACTCAGAAACCAAATGTAATCAGTCACCTTACCTGCTACACAAGGAAACTTTCATACCCATATTAAATGGTTATATTATAGTACCCTCCAAACCATTAGACTTAGACATAAGTTGCGAAGGTTCAGTTAAAACAGAAAAAATTTCCGAACCCCAAAAAATTACAGGATTTGGATGCAAAGTGCATAACAGCTATGATACCCTGGAATTAGAAAAATCATATGAAACTCATATGACACAATGGCTAAATGTAACATACGAGATAAATTTTGAACAAAAAGACATTGACAGCATAGAACAAAAATTAGTACAACTTCCAAAACAAATATCACGCGAAGAACTTAAGCAAGCCAGAATTAGCCTAGACGACACTGAAAATATCTTACATACTATTGCCACCCACAGAAGGCTCAGTACTTGGAAAGAAAATAGTTTAGAATGGTTACGATATTTAGGTTACGCTGTATTAGGACTAGGAACTCTGTATACTTTAGGTAAATTAGGCATCCTCGATTGCATAAAGAAATGCTTTCCGAAAACAATCAAATTATTCAGTAATAGAAATAAAGTAATCCACCAATCCCATATTGTAACATACCAAACCTAACCAACTCCCGAATCATTGTCAAACTACGAAACATGTAGCATAGTTCAAAAAACCAAACCTTTGAAGATAAAAAACAAAACTTAGAGACTAAGTTCAATCTAAAAAGGCGGTTTTTACGAGCCGACAATTACCCCCACTCTAAGCCTAATTAGCATATATAAAGCGCCGCCTCTCTGAGGAGTTTAGTTCTAGACCTGTACTCATAATCGCAAATAAAGCGCTCGAAGTCAGAGATTGACTTCGAGCTTACACAAAAAAGTTAACTAAGCATTTTTACGCGTAACACCATCACAATTTATCTTTATTTTCCCGGAACAGAATTATTTCTTTTGATGAAACTTTGTTATTCTTATTCAGCTTCCCCATATCTCGCAAATTTTCATTTTATTTTTTAAATTGAAAAATAGATTTTTAGTCGCAATCCAAAGACGATTTTCAAACCCCATGCAATTTTAGACCGTCCAAATTCTTGAATGATTTACTCAGAATTGGTTAACCTCTTCTAATCAAACTCATATTCTCTCAATTAAGCAACTCAACATCTCAAAAGTAATAAGTTTTTATTTTTTGTTTAAACTGAAAATTTCACTTTTTATCGTTATTTGCAACAGAGCCTGTTCCAGTTCTAGGTTCCTGTCACTTTGAGATTGTAAACTTCCACATTCTGTTTCTCAAAACTGGATATTTTTTTTAATCATACATTTTTAGTCTTAATTCACAAATACAAAACAAGTTTGTCATATGGTTGCACATAGTTTAATTTTGAAGGCATAGTTTTATCATATTTTATTGTTTGGGGCCAAAAGCCAGTAGGTAGTAGTAAGTAGTAGTAACTTTTTGAATTAAAAAAACGTTGAACCTCTCTTTGAAAGCATTACACAAAAAAAATGTTATTCTCTTTGTCAATAAGAAATTTATTAATATGTTCAGTTTTGCAATGCATATTATGCTTCTTTGAATTTTCTTCCTGTATCGTTTAAAGGGTTTACATCTTGAATCTTTAAATCTTTCTGACAGTTATTTATTAAATATATTTGACCAGTTATTAGCTTAATGTATATTTAATTGTAGCAATCAGATAACCAAGTTTTGTAATGATTTCAATTTAAGTTAAATTATAAATTTTAAACTAATATAACAGACAATTTAATACTCAATTTATATTGACTTATTATACCTTATTATAATTTATTATACAATATAAAAATTTTCGTTTGAAATTATGGGTGGAGTTCCGAAAAGCGCTTACCTCCGATTGATTTGAAACTCCGTAAACTCATGTATTTTGACGTGCTGATCACGAATATAATTGTGAAAATACCCGAAAATTTGATTTTCAAGGTCAAAACCCCAAAAAACTATAAAAATTTCATGTTTTTCCGTTTATTTCAGTAAATAATGAAAATTTACAACAAGCTTTAAGAAAAAGTTGTAGACCTTTTGAAAATACATATTTTATGTTTAATATGTTTTTACCCTACGACTGACCGTTTTAGAGAAAAGAAGGGAAATGTCGGTACGAAGTGTAGAATTGCTTAGGTCACACACGGCACCCATTCCAACGTGTCATGGGGGGCGGGAAGGCACCCCTATGACTGGCAACAGAAATAACTTAGGTTACACACGACCCCCTTTCCAACGTCTCATTGGGGGCGGGAAAACACCCCTGTGACTGGTCACAGGAATATCTTAGGTAACACGCGACCCCCTTTCCAACGTGTCATGGGGGCGGAAAGGCACCCCTATGACTGGCCACAGAAATAATTTAGGTCACACATGACCCCCTTTCCAACGTGTCATGGTGGTGGCGGGAAGGCAACCCTGTGACTGGTCACAGAAATAACGTAGGACGCATACCATCCCCATTTGTTCCCTAATGTTTCGTGGAAACATATCTTTTGCCATTGAAACATTTCTTTTAGCATTAATTTTTTTGTGCAGCATTTCTGTCATTTTTGATATTTAATGTCCACCCAGCCTTCCAGGAATTTTTCATACAATTTAAATCGCACCGCTGAACAGTTTGCCGTATTTCTGTCATTTTTCATATTTATCGTCTATTTTCTCGAAAACTATCAGTCGTAGGGTAAAAACATATTCAACATAAAATATGTATTTTTGAAAGATCTACAACTTTTGTTTGAAACTTTTTTGTAAATTTTTCTTATTTACTGAAATAAACGGAAAAAAATGAAATTTTTATAGTTTTTTGGGGTTTTGACCTTGAAAATTAAATTTGCGGGTATTTTCACTATCATATTCGTGATGAGCGCGTCAAAATACATAGGTATACGGAGTTTCAAATTAATCGGAGGTAAGCGCTTTTCGGAACTTCATCCGAAATTATAAAAATTAAAAGAATCATAGGTAGATATGACGGTTTAAAAAAATAGGGAATACTTGAGGACAAAATAACAACATCAGTGGGATCTAACAGGAGTCTCAGAAGTGCCCTGCCCTCTCGCCCGAAACATATACCTGCTTTTCTTTACGTCTCTAGGTTTAATATTTAAATTCATAGAATGAAGTAGGTACTCGGGAAATTTACTAAAGCTAAAAAAAGATATTGAGTAAAAATTTCAAGGACACTTTCCTGCATGAAGTTCTAGGCTCTTCCTGACAATTTTAGATTTTAGAATTTAGATCTTCCAGACTAGCCAGATATCTCATTTTTAAGATTTTCAAAAAATGCACCAGAAATACTTTTCTGTGACTTTATGGATTTGTACGTTTCGTGGAATTCTGCTTCAAATGGTATAAACTTTGAAGAGACCATTTTTGGACACCTCATATATAGGAGCCAATCAAAAAATACTTAACGCATTTTCCTGACAGTGGTGACCCCCCCCCCCTCCCCTTCGCTTTTCCTATATTAAACGTGTGTAAGTTTAACATTGGCGTAACGCTCGAGGTGCCCCCCCCCCCCCC
>CAKNXH010054211.1:30912-57766 GCA_932178445.1 Andricus quercusramuli
GTTCGATTCGTCGGATAGGAACCGGGTAGGACCGGGTAAAATTCTCAGCAGTCCAAAGCTCCGTGCAGTAACCGGATGAAGCCCAGGTAGAACCCTAATTAGATATTTGCGAACAGCGACCTGGTATGTACCGGATAAAAACGTACTTTCGAATTTTCTTATAGAGACCCGGTAGAATCCGGGTTGAAACTTATTTTTGCGTTTCATTTCTGGTTCGATTCGTCGGATAGGAACCGGGTAGGACCGGGTAAAATTCTCAGCAGTCCAAAGCTCCGTGCAGTAACCGGATGAAGCCCAGGTAGAACCCTAATTAGATATTTGCGAACAGCGACCGGGTATGTACCGGATGGAAACGTACTTTCGAATTTTCTTATAGAGACCTGGTAGAACCCGGGTTGAAACTTATTTTTGTGTTTCATTTCTGGTTCGATTCGTCGGATACGAACCGGGTAGGACCGGGTAAAATTCTCATCAGTCCAAAGTACCGTGCAGTAACCGGATGAAGCCCAGGTAGAACCCTAATTAGATATTTGCGAACAGCGACCGGGTATGTACCAGATAGAAACGTACTTTGGAATTTTCTTATAGAGACCTGGTAGAACCCGGGTTGAAACTTATTTTTGTGTTTCATTTCTGGTTCGATTCGTCGGATAGGAACCGGGTAGGACTGGGTAAAATTCTCATCAGTCCAAAGTACCGTGCAGTAACCGCATAAAGCCCAGGTAGAACCCTAATTAGATATTTGCGAACAGCGACCGGGTATGTACCGGATAGAAACGCACTTTTGAATTTTCTTATAGAGACCTGGTAGAACCCGGGTTGAAACTTATTTTTGCGTTTCATTTCTGGTTCGATTCGTCGGATAGGAACCGGGTAGGACCGGGTAAAATTCTCATCAGTCCAAAGTACCGTGCAGTAACCGGATAAAGCCCAGGTAGAACCCTAATTAAATATTTGCGAACAGCGACCGGGTTTGTACCGGATAGAAACGCACTTTCAAATTTTCTTATAGAAACCTGGTAGAACCCGGGTTGAAACTTATTTTTGTATTTGTGAGTATTTTATTTCTGATTACATTCGCCGGATAGGAACCGGGTAGACGCGGGTAGAACGCGCAAATTCAAATCAGAGTCCGGTTAAAAACCGTATAAAACCGGATAAGACTCCAAACGGGTATTTACTCGGTTTATTTCCGGTTTCTATTTGATCTCAACACGGCGTTTTTAGCAGGGTAGCAAAATAACCATGCAAAAAATAAAAAATTCGATTTTTGATTCAAACGACGGGATATGTGTGGAAAAGTTTTTAAAGGAATTTCAGCTTTAAAAAATGCCTACAAAATTTCTTTGAACCATTTTTCGACAGAACTTTTCGTTCTTAATTTATTTATCGAAATTGATATGCAAAAATCGAAAATTCCATTATTACGCCAAAAGACGCGAGATGCGTGAAAAGTCTAGATGAAGGGGGATTATGTGTTTTATTCATCAAAAACGCTATGAAAAAAATTATCATTTTTAGCATGACATCGCGAGATAGGGAAAGTAGTCTGATGAAAGGATTGCTGCTTTTTATTGGAGGTGGCTCAGAAAATAAATATACATTAAAAAATTTCTGTCGAAAATTGAGCGTGAAGTGCGAGCACCACGATGGGAATGTGTACCTCAAAGCCTACAGAGTTTTAAGAAATGTAATCTTTAACTATACTCAATTACATAGGAAATTCAGAGTATGCAGATGCTTAAAAAAACTGCAATCTATTATATAAAAGAGATGTTTTTGCTAAAGTTTCATTTGATCATTCTGAGTACAAAGAATGAATATTCGAGCGCGAAGCGCGACGTAACTCAATTTCGAGCGCAAAGCGCGAGATTCAACATTCGGGCACCCTAGGCGCGCTCAAACTTGCGAACGAAGCGCGCGGGTAGAATGTGCCGTGACGTTCTGAAATGTTTAATTTTTTTGAAACTTTATGTAACAAAGCAATAAGTATTAAACAATAATAATTATTATAAATGTTGAAAAGTTATTTGGGGAAAATGTAATTTTTTACCGGGATTTTATTTTTCCCAAGATATTCGATAGACTTGAATTTCCTTGCATTAATTTTTAAGATGAGTGTCCATTTTTTTAAAAGAAAATGACGAGAAATGGAAAAAGCAAACATTATTTGAATAAAAAAGTGAAAACACAAATATTGTTGCGGAGCCCAGATACTTAGGTTTAATTATGATATATTTTATACAAATTAAAAAATATTTCCTACTGAAATAGTTTAGTTTAGGCCACACGTCTTTTACTTTGAAAATTAAAAACTTTTTCATAACGAAAACTGATGTTCCAAATTACACTTTTTTTACTATGGAAATCTTCACAAACAACTGATTGAACATTTACAAAAAAATTTAATTAAGAAAATGAAAATTTCCATTAAATATTTTCACGCCCATATCTCATATATCATAACTAGTTCGCACTAGATTCTGGAATCGAGTACGAACCTCCAATATCCATCCTACAGTACAGTCCGTATCGTCATCGCCCGACTCGCATTTTTGTACCTGCTTAGTATACCCCCACCATTGCCCTACGCGAGTTACCCCTAACTTGCTTGGGCGCACTCGAATTGCGCCAGTGGTCAACTACCCTGCCAAACTGAAACCTGAACTGCGCCAGTCCGTAAAGGGTCTAAAAGTAGGTAGTCTTCAGCTAGCACAAACTACGCCAGAGGTATTTTCAGGTGCTCCTCCCATGAAAACAGCACAATGGGCAAGAAATCTTGAAATACTCCTCCCATGAAATACAATGTGTGATTTCAAACTGACTTTTATTTTCTGTTTCTTTACTATATGTTCAAGCTAGAACTTAAAATTGCAATATATTTTTTTATTTTTCTGCATTAAACATATAAATATTATCAGTGGTAAGGATGAGAAAAGGATGCGTAGGAGAACTGTCAAATAAAAATAGTCCTTCTCTAAAACAAAAAGAATTTAAGTTTTAGTTAAAGGGCAGTGACAAAGAATGCCATATCATATATCATATCATATTATATATAAATTATGTCATTATTAATATTATTATACAAATATGTCAATAATATAAATATAGAAACATTATTATTATTAATTAATTTGGTGCCGATTGATGAAATCGTTTAACTCGAGCGTTAACAAAATATTCTTCAAAAAGATATTATTTTCATAGTTTTGATTTTTCCGTATATATGTCAATATTTTATCTTTTTTTGTTCTCATATTTTTGTTTTCAAAAAAACAACTTTCGAACGTACTTGAGGTGGAGGGTTTTCTGCTGGTAAAAATACATTGGAAAAATTTCGATAAGTCTAACATTTATGAGTTTCCAAACTCATGCCGCTTATCCATTTATTTATACGTGATTTATTCATTTTTTTTAAACAGCGGTCCATTAAAAAGAAATTAACGCTTGAAAACCTGAAAAAATTCAATCTGGTTACGTCGTTTCTCAAAAGAAAAACTTTTTCTGGCTCCCTAATATTACAAAAGGGAAATAGTATTCTTAATCCAAATTTTAACTTATTAGGGCGAATAAAATATCGTTGGAGTCGCCAAGAATAGTAGATTTTGAATATAATATTTCTAAATTACTAACTGCATAATTAAGAAAATTCATATCTCGTATTTTATGTATCATCACGTACAAAGGACAGGGTCAATTTATTTAAATATTATCCTGGAAAAAGCAGGAGGAGCACCCATTAGTCGGATAGGTATTGTATTTTGACCACTGGCGCAGTTCAGTCAGCGAAGGAAGAGGGCCCTCTGGCCAGCAGGTAAAACTCTGACCACTGGCGCAGTTCGTGTGCACCGTCGTGTGCACCGACTCACTTTTCCCAAGCACATCTGACGTCGGATTAGGATTAGAGGCAAACATACCTGACATCTTGAGATGAGTATGCATTGTACGGGCGCACTCGACTTCCCCTCACGGTCAACCACCCTCGGTTTCAAAATTCCGAGTTCCGCTCGGGGCAAAAGCAGGTATCTTACGGTGCATCCGACTTCCGCTCAAGAGCTCGTCAGCTGCCCCTCCCACTAACAAGGGGACCTTCAGGTCTGCTTTTTTTTGTTTGCATTGATACTTTCCTCAATGAAAGGTACGTACCAGAGGTTTTCTGAGAAAAATCAAGAAGACGCAATTTTGACCCATTTTCGAGAAAAATGCATTTCAAAAATTGCAAAACGGATGGTCATTGAGCCGGTGTAAAACTATATCGAAGAGTCGGTAGCTCCCTGGTAGAGCGCTCGGCTGATAGCCGCAAGGTTGCGCGTTCGATTCTCGCTATCCATGCTTTTTTTATTCATTGAAATGCTTATTTATTCCATTTTTGAATAACATTTGAAAAAATTATACCATTTAATGATTATTTAATCATTATTTTTAATGAAAACTCTGTTAATCGTATTTGTATTACCACTCGTTTGGACAATAGTGCATTTTATTAAAATTCTTTATTATTCAATAGTTTCTAGTATCTATATTATTAAATTAAAGTTGGAACGAAGTATTTCAAATACAAATTTGAATAGATATTTACAGCAAGAATCAAAGCGTCTTGGAAGTGTATTTTTCACTTTGTTCCTACTTTGTTCCTACTTTAATTTAATAATATAGATACTGGAACTATTAAAGAGTTCAAAAATAGAATAAACTAGCATTTTAATGAATAAAAAAAAAGTATGGATAACGAGAATCGAACGCGCAACCTTCCGGCTATCAGCCGGAAGGTTGCGTCAAAATTGCCCTTGTAACAATTAAATCCAAAATTGTGATCGTTTGTGAAATGTAAATAATGCAGATAAAATTATATCGTTTCAAATCATGTTCGAAACATTTATGTTCAGATTATTTTGAAGTCGCAAATCGATCATATTAAAAATAATAAATAATAATTAAAAAATAAATATATAATTATTAATTTTTAATGAAAAATCTAAAGTTAGAAGGAAAAAAAATAAAGAAGATTCCCAGCTACTGGAAAATGGTTATTTACATTTATTGAAAGACTATCGCTCGACATGATTATTTTACAGTACTAACTAATAGTTTCGCATACTTCTTGCACATATTGTTTAAAAAATTACATTTTAAATTAAAAATCGTTAAAGTAATAAGCAGTTGAGTACAATTAGGCGAAAGGACGATATGATACAAAATAAATATAAAAAAACGCTATTACAAGGACGTCGAAAATAAATAATTGATTAAATAATTTATTATTATTTTTAGAAATTTTCTCATACAATGGTGTTGAAAGATGCGGTTTTTTTTTACAAATTTTCTATTTGTTGTCCAATTTTCAATTAGACTGAAGTGATGGTTCATCAATGTTAACGAGGGTGATTTTTTTAACAATTTATTATTAATGTAAATGATATTCTCTTAGAAAAATGCTACAAAATTGCAGTTTAAGAAAAATCACTTTTAGCCAAATTTTCAACTAAGTTAAGTTAAGTAATTAATTAGTAAAAAATTAATTGTTTAAACAATTTATTATAATTATTAATAATATTCTCTTTGCTTAATTGCCTTTATTGGTAGAATGTTGCGGTTTTTTCTGAAATTTTCAACTGTTTGTCTATTTTTTTTAGACGTTTGAACAATTTCATATTGTTTATAACTATCTTTTCTCAGACAATTGCTAGGAAGTGGCGGTTTTTTCTACAATATTTCACATTGCTTCGCCTGCTTAATTACTAACAATTAATAAATGAACATTAGAGAACTATATTTTAAATAATCTCTTTCCTTTTTGTGGTTGACTTATTATTCGTTCATGAATAAAAAGGCGATGCAAAGTTGTCTATTTTAGAAAAACCGCCACTTTCTAGCACTTATCTAAGAAAAGACAGTTATAAACAATATTAAACTGTTTAAACAAATTTTTTGTTAACTTTAATTAATTACCACCTCACTATGTGAAAAAAGGACAGAAAGGTAAAAATTGCCAAAAACCCGCAACTATCAGGCACTGATATAGATGAAGAGTCATAAACAGTAATAATTTGTTTGAATAATTATTTTTGCTGAATCCAATTAATTATTAAGTCACGCCTAATGAAAAATAGATAGTTACAAATTTCAGAAAAAACCGCAACATTCTACCAATTAAACAAAGAAAATATTATTAACAATGATAATAAAATTAAAAAAAACCTGCATCTTTCTAGCATTATTCAAATATAATATTATTAATAATGATAATAAATTGTTTAAACAATTATTCTGTTAACTTGAATTCATTATTACTTCACTTCAAATGAAAATTGAACAAAAAGCCAGAAATTAAAAAAAACTGCATCTTTCTAGCATTATTCAAATATAATATTATTAACAATGATAATAAATTGTTTAAGCAATTATTCTGTTAACTTTAATTCATTATTACTTCACTCCAAATGAAAATTGGACAAAAAGCCAGAACAAAAAAACAAAACGCCGAAGCGACGCCATTTTTGTTCAAGAAATACACTACTACATTTATGGTTTAATTCTTAGTGGGAGGGGCAGCTCGAAGTCGCCAAGTCGGGTGCACCCGAATTAGGGCTACCTACTCTTGCCACGAGCGGAACTCGGCATTTTCAAACTCCCTTTGTATTCAATACTCATTCATAGATTGCCTATATATTACTCTAATTTGGAAGGCTTAGAATTCAAATTTATTCAGTTTTGAAGACTTTTAAATTCTTTTAAAACTTTAAAATTCATGGAATATTTTTTAATCAATACTTAACTATGATCAATTGTTTCAAAAAATATTTATTAATACATTTTTATTCATATTTGTGACTAACTTAGACTTCCAACTTAATCTCAAGCTATTTGAATGGAAGGCACAAATTCGTTGTACTTGAACTTCCGAAATATTTGGAAATTGTTCATCTAATTTGTTAGTGAGAATATCAATTGTTGTATTTTACCAAATGTTATCAAACATATATTATTTATAGAAATATTTGCAGCAATTCATGTATTTTGTTGGAAGTTCGTCTGTTTGGTTGAAAATTAATTTTTGTTAAAAATTCATTTTCTTTTGATTTGAATTTTTTTAAATTGAAAATTGAATACTGTTTTCTAATAATAATCAATTGAATAGTTTAACTTTCAAACAAGTAGTTGAATCTTCAATGTAAAAAGATGAGTTCTCAACGAAAAATGTAATAGTTGATATTTTAAGCAAGAACAAATTTTTATTTTAAATCAAAAACAGTTGAATTGAATGAAAAAGTACTCATTTTTTAATAAAACAGTAAAATCTCAATCGAAGCAAATGAATTTTCAACCAGAAAAGATGAATTTTTAACCAAACAGTTTTTTGTATTTTTATTCAAAAGATAAGCTTTTAATAAAATAGTTGAATTTTCAACCAAATAATTACATTTTCAACCAAAAAGATGAATTCTTACCAAAAGACATTAATTTTTAAACCAAATATTCGAATTTTCTATACAAAAAACTAATTATCGAAAAAAGATATAAATTTTCAACCATGCAGTTAAATCTCCTATCAATTTGTTGAAATTTTTAGCAAAAAATGCGAATTTTCTACAAAATATTGATTTTTAAACGAAAAATGTCATTTTCGACGGAAAAAGAATAATTTTCAACCAAACAGTTGGATTTTTTAACAAAAAGGATGACATTTATACCGAAAGAAATGCATTTTTAAACGAGAAAGGCAAAAGTCCACGATTGTCCACGAGGGAGGCCTAGGTCTAGCGGGTTTAGCGAAGGTCCGCGTGGACTGAGATGTTCCACAATTCTTTTTTAATTTTCATGCATATCTCTCCAAAATTTGTGCAAATCCACAAAAAATGAATGCGTTAAAAAAATAATATTCAAAAATTCCGCAAGCTCCATGGAGATTAACACGTATTTCCCATAAAAAAGACATTTTTGTAAATTGTATTCAGAATTGTCAATATTATGTATATCGAGTTGATCCTGAAAATTTCTCGTCAAAATCAGCCATAGAATGCGAATGAGAAATTTATTTTTGAATTGCAGCCCTATAAGTCTATTTTATAGTGTTTTAAATAAACCCCACAAGTTAAAACTTGGGTATTGCGAGGTTTTTTGTGGTTTCTTTTGGTAAAAATTGTTTCTAGTGCATAAAATATTACTTTATAGTGATAACTAGATTTTCAAATATATTGTTAGAACAATTTATTATATTTTATAGCTATTTTCTCTTAGAATAAAGTTAGAGATTCATTGTTTTATCTGATTTTTTTCAACTAATTTTCAACTTTTCAGTTAGACCGAGGCAATAATCAACTGAATTTAACAGACAAAATTGTTGGAACTATTTATTATTTATAATAATATTCTTTAAGAATAATGCTAGAAAGTTGCAGTTTTTTTCTAATATTTTCCACTTTTGGTCCACTTTCAAATTCTAGTGAGGTAATAATTAAAAACAATTTGACAAACATAATTGTGTAAAGAATTCATTATTTTTATTTAACATTCTCGTTGAATAATGCTAGAAATTCTTGTCAAATGGAATTTAAAATTATTCACAGTTAGAACCGAATTACCTCTTTGAGAAGTCGCCTCGAGAACGACTGGAAGAGCTGCAGCAGGTGCCATTTTTCCTCTATCTAGAGATTGCAGGAAAAATTCAAATTCAGTTTTTGATCCGTTTTTTAAAACACTACCAGAAAATTAACATGAGTTTCAAAATACTGACCAAAACAGAATGAGACAGAACTCAGAGGACTAGCCTATTTAAAGATAATTTCAAACAATCTGATTGGTTTAGTAATAAAACTAGTTTCATTGTAATCCAGAGTTTAAATATCTGCCACAACAACTTAAGCTTCCATAGGTTTAGTAAGAAACTAATTTCCTTATTAGCCAGAGTTTTAAAATCTGTCACAACAACTCAAGCTTCTCACACCTCCCTGAAATGATGTTGTTTAGTGCCCTTTTGAAAACCCTTCGGGATTTTCCACCTTTTGGGATTTCCCACCTTTTGGAATTTTCCACCATGAACATAAATAAAATAGAATAATAGATTCAAAGATACTCATAAACAGATGAATTACAAGATTTCATGTATCCTTAAATAAATTTTTAATTGTTAAATTATTTGTTACTCGTTTTAAGAACTTTTGTTTATGTGAACAATTTGATTTAGAAAGAAAATTGTTTAAATAAACCAAAATTGTCCATGTCAAGTGATCACAAGAATTTTCGTGCATCAATAGGCATTGCGTGTAACTCGGTGTAATGAGATCTTTAGTAGTAAAGAAAAACCACAATAAATATTTTTGAAAAAATTGAAAAAACATCATATCTTTGGTTCTAATTAAGCGATTTAGCTTTTTAAAGTCTCAAATTATTTGTAATAAGACGTACTTTCACATTACCATGAATCTTAAGAAATTTTTCTATTCTTTTTAATCATTCCATTATTCTTGAAAAACTTATAAACTTTGTTCAAAATCTTCAAAAAATAACATTTTTTAATTATTTCAAATTTTTAATTATTTTAAATCTTCTCAAATCTCTTAAACCTTTTAAATATCTTTCAAAATGATTCAAATTTTTCCTAAAATTCGTAACTAGAAAAGTTGAATTATCAACAAAAAATTAATTTTCAACCAAGAAAGATGACCTTCCTACCGTAGAAAATGATTTTTCTACAAAAAGATGAATTTTAAACAAAATACTTGAATTTTCAGCCAAAAATGGAATCATTACATTTTCTGTTAAGAAAAAATAATTTTCAACATATAAAAATTAATTTTCAACCAGTCGTATTTAACCAAAAAAGACAAATGTTAAAAAAAAATAATTTGAGAAAAAAGTTAACTTTTCAACCAAAAAGGTGAATCTCACATAAAAACAGAATTTTTAACAAAGTATTTCAACTTTCAACCAAAAAAAGGTAAATTTTCAACAAAAACTATTAATTTTCCTCCAAGAAATTTAATTTTCTACAAAAATGATCAATTTTCAACAAAATACATCAATTTTTCACAAAATTGTTGAATTTTTGAATTAAACAGACAAATTATCTACAAAGCAATTGAATTTTCAACCCTAAAATATGATTTTTTTTTTAAAGTTTATTCCTCACCAAATAGTTGAATTTTTAAGAAAATAATTAATTTTAAATCAAACAGTTAAATTTTACACCAAAAGTTATGAATATTGAGCAAAAAAATTAATTTTCAACAAAATAGTTACATTTTCAACCAAACAGTAAACCTTCATTGAAAATAAAAATCAAATTTTCAACAAAGTCCTTCAAGTTTTACCGCGCAAATGAATTTTTAATTAAATAGCGCAGTTTTCAACAATATAGTTAAACTTTGAACCAAAGAGATGAATTTTCAAATAAAAATATAAATCTCCAACAAAAAATTGTTAATAACAAAGTGTTCATATCAAAATTTTTAAACAAAATAGTCGAATCCTCAGGCAAAAAAGAGTGCCTGATAAGAGATAAGTTTTTCAAAAAAAAGTTGAATTTTTACCAAAAAAAATTTCAGCTTGATTTTTCAACAAAAAAATATAAGTTTTGAATAAGAACTACATTTTCTATCAAGATACTGGAATTTTTTACCTAAGAAGACGATTTTTCAACAAAACAGTTGAATTTTCAACAAAATATAGAGCTTTTTAACCAAACAGTATCAATTTTTAACAAAATCGTTCTCGTGTTGAATTTTCGATCAAATAGTTGCATTTTTATTCAAGAAAGATGCATTTACAGCAAAATAGATGAATTTTTAAATTAAAAAGATAAATTTTCAAAAAAATGGTTGGATTTGCAACAAAACAGATGAATTTTCAATCAAACAATTGCCATTTCATCCAAGAAAGATGCAATTTCTATTAAAATCGATAACTTTTTAAATTAATCACATTTTCAAAAAAATAGTTGAACTCCTACAAAAAAAATTTCAGTTTGACTATTTAGCAACTGAATATGAGTTTTAAATAAATTTTATTCAAGATTTATTATAATAATTTTTGTGTATTTAATTTCATTTTACGCTTCTCCGAAACTAAAAATCTTCAAATTTCAGAGTAATAAACTCCATCGGAAATTATTTCTTAACTGGAACCAAAAGGGACAACAGCTTAATTTTACTGTCGGGAATCCCCGTAATAAAGTTTACGATTCTATTTACAACGTCCAATTCAAATATCTCAGGTACGCTAGCCTTCCAAGATATAATCCCAGGCGAGATGAAGCAAGCGAGGGGTATCTCGCGTAGCCCAATGGTGGTGGTATACTTAGCAGGTAGGAAAATGCGAGTCGGGAATCGGCCGTTCGTATACCTGATGATACCCAATAAATTTTGAGAATTTCCTTCTTTTCTGGTCTATTACTCTATTGAGTCTATTGTAAGAAAACTCGAAAAATAGAATGAGTGGCCAGGTAGGAGTGAGGCGAAAATAGCGAAAATAAGAATTGCCTATTATTATCAGTTATTATGAAACTTTAAAATACATCAAAAAAGAATCTAGAAAAGTTTGAAGACTTTTTTTATTTTACCGGATTTTACAGAATATTAGGAAAAATTTGACTTTTAGAAGTTTGGAGGAAATTACAAAATATTTTGTACATTTTCGGAAATCTTTTCAAGTTTAAAAATATTTTTACTATCTCAAAAACTTTTAAAAATGGAAGTGTTTATGTGTACCGAAATTTCGATACAAATATAGTGGTATCTAGAGAAAAATCCGGCTATTAGTACCGAAATTTTGGTAAAAATAGCCCTTTTTCCAGCTCCCCCTATTCGCACCACAAAAATCCGGCTATTTGTACCGAAATTTCTATACACGTAGCCACGGCCTTGAAAATTCTCAAATATCTTTTGAAATTATATTAGTTTATCCTAATACTTGTTTCAATTCTGAAAAATTGCCTTCAAATCTTCCAGATTCTTTCTTGACAATTTGGGAATTGCTTAAAAATGTTAAAAAATTATTCTTAATATTCTCTTAGAATACCTTTCTCAAAATGAAAAATAATTTCAAATTTCCTCATTAATCGTAAGAACAGATTTGTGTTCTCTTAAAACCCTTCAAAATTCTAAGAAAGGTTTTGATTTTTTTCTAAACCTTAAAAAGTTTACATTTTTTAAAACATTTTTGAAATGTTCTTAAACCTTTAATTATTTTCAAATCTTTTCAAAACATTTAACCTTATTGTTAAATATATTTTTAAATGATTCGAATATTCCAAAATTTTTTTTTAATCTACATAATTAAAATAATTACCTTACAATCTTCAGGATTCTTTTTTGATAATTTATAAATGGCTTAAAATCTTCTTGAATATTCTATTCAAATAAATTTGTTATTCAAAAAATCATGTTTAATTTGTCCATAAATCTTAAGAGTTAAAAAATCATTATCAATAATATAGTTAAATCTTTGAATAATAAAATAAATGTTTAACAAATTAGTTCAACTTTCAACCAAAAAAGATGTATTCTCAATGAAAATTTTAATAGGCAAATTTCCAAGTAAAAACTGTCAGTTTTCAACTAAAAATAGAATAGATAAATTTACAGATAAAAAAATTAATTAAAAATTCAGTGAAGATTGGTTGTATAAACAATTCATGAATATAAAAAATGAAAATTATATTTTTGACAGTCACTAGCTGTTTTTGAAAAATTATTCCACCTCAGAAAGAATTTTCAAATTATGTCTTAACATTTTGGCAATTTAAAGCTTGAAGCAACCAAAAGTTAATAATTTGAGTTTGATGATGTTTGAAATAAAAAATTTTTGAATTGGGCTTAAAAATTTCGAAAATTTGCAATCACTAGTTGTGCTATTTAACAGAAAACAGAGAAAATTCACATCGGAAATGCATTATTTAAACCTCATATGATTGATATACATATAATTTTTGTTGAAAAGTCCTGTACAAGTCCTGGAACTTTCCAGCCACCTTTTCGAATTATTGCTGAAATTTCTACAAAAATTTTCCCCGTACTTCGCGCCGATTGGCTCGAAATTCAAATTTTCGATCACTTGCATAGTATATTTCGATAAATGAAACAAAACTTACAAGTCCTATCAAAAAATAATTGAGAAAAATTTGGTAGGACTTTTTAAAAGCAATAATTGAAGGGTAGAAATGCGAAAGGAGTCAAGAGCCATTTTTCACTTTTTTCAGGAGAGACTAAAAACATGTTGTAAATTCAGCGGGACCATTTAAGAAAAAAATAAGAAAGTACTTTCGAGATACTTTCATGCTCTATCGAACTAAAAAAAGTTTGCTCACGAAAAGCTATCCGGTTTCGAGAAATTGAATGAAACAGGTCACGTTTCGAGGTTAGATTTTGGGTCCGTATCGACTTTTAACTTCTTTCAACATTCATTGTGGAGTCAATTTGCAGTTTAAGAAAAAACTAAAAATTTGAACTCTAGCTATTGAATGGACGAATTGATTTCCAAAAAGTTTGTTTAAAAAAAATCATGCAGTTTCGCGAAATTTGAAAATCCAATTATGACTTCGAAATGGTGTAAAACTGACATTTCAACTTCAAAATATTGACGATAGCAATAATAATTTTGCATACTTCCAAAAAATGAGGAATCTGGTTTCAGACTATTCAATGCTGAACGGAACGGACCCAATAGTAATAAAAAATAATTAGCCAGTGTCGAGAAAAATGAAATTTGGTTTTTTATTTTGTGGTTAGAAAAGCTTCTTGGACTGTGAAAACAAGAACACAAATTTTGAAAAATGATGCCCCAAAACAATCCTTTGGCAGGTTTGTGTAATAGAATTTATCAGATTTTTTGAGCTAATAAACCCGATTTCGAAAATTTGGCGCTTGACTCCATTTGCATTTCTACCCTTCAATTTCTCATTGAGGCTGTTCCCCGCATGCTGCATAGTATTTCCAATAAATAAAACCAAAGTGATAAATTGCATAAAAAAATGATTCAAAAAATGTTTAAGGACTTTTTAAAAGCTGCAATTCACGCATACAACTTTTTTGTGTATCTCACGTGGTTTAGCCGAAAATTTTTAGTGTCTATTTTTTAAATAGTATTTTCAATCAATAAAACCGAAATGAAAAATCCTAACAAAAAATGCTTAGATGAAATTTTGTAGGATTTTTTGCATAAAGTTCACGATAAACAAAACCAAAACAACAAGTCTTCTCATAAAATGGTCGAGGGAAAAATTGTTGATATTTTAGAAAGCTTTATTTCTTCTTTGAAACTTTCTTCACGTATCTGTCGTTGGTTAATGAACTCGCTCTTGCTTTTAGGATACAATACATACAAACAAACATACATATATACAGAGAGACCGACAGACGGAAGGGCAGACGCCATCGCCAAAACCTGATTTTCGGCTTCAAGGGGTCTCGAAACGTGGAGAACCGTTCTAAAACTGAGGTGTTAAATTTCGGCCTATTATAGTACTTTCTCAATCATAAATGATAAAAATTTGAAAATGATTACATATTTTCATGAGTGAAGACTTATTTTATGCATTAAAACTGTAATTTTATTTTTAAATTCTAATGAAGTTTTTTCATTTTTTAACCTATAAATTATTCCAATCAGAACGTTTTCTATGTAAAATTATTTCTTCTAACTTAAAATAAAATTTTATAATTTTGAAGGTTTCAATTAAAAATCATTTAACATTGAAGGCTTTTAATTAGAAATTATATAATCTTTATCGGTTAAATTTGTTTTTGTTCAACTTCGCAAGAGTTCTTCATTTAAAAGGTCAATTCAATAAATTCTGAAATTATTCGAGTTTTATCGTTACGAATTAATAGCAATGCTTTTTTTATAATCCTGCAGCCTTGAAAGTTATACATTTGAAAAGAAAAAACAGCTTTGAATGGGAGTGAAAATTCAGTACAAGTTTCTCGGGTTATTTTTTACATAGCATTGATTGGTGCGGTATACTTCTAACCTAGGATCAATATTGATTCATTTGTATCAAATTACTTAATAGAAAATTGCTGTAAGGAAATTAAAATGTAATACATGTTTCTTTATCCATTTTGAAGAAACATTCATATTATTTTTACTTAAAACACCGGAATGTGAAATATCAATAAGAAAACTAAATATTTACTTTCTGTACAAATAAAATTAAGATTAGAATTACACAAATATTATCATTTTATATTAACCCTTTCAGTCACAGAAGCCAATATATTGGCTTCCTGATTTTTTTTTCACGTCATTTTTTTATATTTCATTAAAATTCCTGAAACTTTTTGCATTTTTAGTTACTTTAGTATTGAAAGAACATAAAAATATAGTTTAATTGATAAAATTGTTTATAATATTGAATATATGAATGAACAAACATAAAAAAATGCCTTTTTTTAAAGAATTCAATATTGAAGAATCTATCTAAGATAATAACTTGAAATTTGGTATGGGTCAGTTTTCGGGGTCGCTGATTACGAATCCATTATCATTTTCGAAATTTGATAACTTATTAAAAAAGGGGTAGTTTTTACCCCACTGTAAGGGTTTTTTTTAGATTTATTGTATTTTCGACATCGGATTCGGATTCATCGTCGAAAAATACATCTGAAACATATACCTACACTAATCTGTCGAAAATAATTTCATATTATTACACACGGAGAAAAAAATCGCACTGTTATAGTAGGCTGTGCTCTTAATATTACAGCACGGAACTTCATGTGCGACATTGGTATGAATTCCTACCAATATTGGCATCAGGTCAGACAATTTTAGCATTAAATGGCTCATACCATAAAGGAACTTTGCCTTACCACGGTTGTAAGAAAACCCATCCTTGTACAGTATGAGTACTCTTACAAAAGCGATCTTAGGCCACGCGTACCGGTGCTTGCTGTGAAGCTAGGTTCTTAAGTAGGCGTGGCCTGATATCTCTTTTGTAAGAGTACTCATACTAGAGTAGAGTGAGTTCTTTACAAATATAGCAAGGCGAAGTTCACGCAATTTTAGCGAGGGATAACGGCTTCAAATGTATTGAATGAAATCTGCGACAGAAGCATGACTAGTGTTCTTACCATTATAGTCATATTTTTTTCTCCGTGCAAAAGGGGTAGTTTTTACTCCACTTGCGTGGAGTGTGTTCAAAAGAGGAGGGTGTTTCGGAATCATGCATGCGAGGCAAAAGCGGTAGTTCTTAACCCACTGTAGAGGTTGTTTTTAGATTTATTGTATTTCCGACATCGGATTTGGATTCAGTGTCGAAAAATACATCGGAAACATATATCTGCACGCATCTCCCTAGCGGACCGAACGAACGGAACGGATACGCTACAGCGCATCCTTATAGTATCCACATCATATCCTCTCCGTATAATGCAAGAAAAATTCATTAAAAAAGAAAAATGAACATTTCACTTGTTGAAATTCGGATTCTACGTGAAATTTTGCGTTAAAAGGTCACGAAGCAATCGCAATAGTTTTTCTTGAAACATCGTTCTTTCTCGGAACATCGTTCAGTAGCCTGCAGTTAACTGCCACTGAACGACGATGCGTTTGACGTCGCCTTCAGTCTACGTTATCGATAAGTATTATATTTTTTTAAAGTTTTCAATGTTTCAAGAAAAACTATTGCGATTTCTCCGTGACCTTTTAACGCAAAATTTCACGTAGAATCCGAATTTCAACAAGTGAAATGTTCATCTTTCTTTTTTAATGAGTTTTTCTTGCATGATACGGAGAGGATACGATGTGGATACTATAAGGATACGCTGTTGCGTATCCGCTCCGTTCGTTCGGTCCGCCAGGGCTGTCCAAAATAATTTCATATTATTACAAAAGGGGTAGTCTTTACCCCACTGCTGGGGTTATTTTTAGATTTATTTTATTTTTGACATCGGATTCGGATTTAGCGTCGAAAAATACATCGGAAACGTATATTTTCAATTGCAATCCAAAAACATTTGAATTGCGTGACTGAAAGGGTTAATGTGGTATTTTGTAAAGCATGTCAGAATCCCTGCTTCTACTTTATCGATGTTCTGAGAAAACAGGGAGAAGCTGCGAGGAGCCAAGAATAATAGAATGTATTACGCACCTGCTCCTTCGATCATCACCTCGTAGTACCCTTACTCAATGCCAATGTTCCACAAGCTTCCAATATATAGAAACAAAACTGGAACCCGGTATCCGTTCCATGGTTCACGGCGCACTGTCCAATTTTATCATTCCTTTTCATTGTACCCATGGAGAATAGACATTAGGAGCCCAAAGTCCTGTACATTAACTTCACCAAAAACGAGCATTTTTCTGTCGGATGTACAATAACGCATCGAAATGCTAGATCTTCTCGAGCGCGGCGCTAGTGTGGTACGCGTAACGATGGCCGCCGTCATGGTCCGTGTAAATATAAGCTGTGACATAACCATAAACAAAAATGCAAAATTCCTAAATGGCTAAAACAATTTGTTGAAGCATTTAAAGAATATTGGAATGTAAAAACTGTCATATTCAAGTGGAAGTTCGATATCAGTTCTGTGATGTGTATGCGAACAAGATTGAAAACTGATCAGTCCTATACTTACTGTTTTCCAGGTTTGTGAAATAAATCTAAGGTACCTACCACGTCCAGTGCAGGGTCACTCAAATTACATAGAATCACTGATATTCCGAAATAAGTAAAATAAATTTTCTGCGTTTTAATAATCATTTATAAATTTCTATGAAAAGCGCAATGGAAAACAATGTTAAGATGTCAACATATACGGCGGCCATTTTTCTACGTGCAACACTAGCGCTATAACTCGGGCAGTATTGTAAACCTTTTTATACGACAAAAATTTGCTTTTTTTCGGTTACATTACTTTGGTCTCCTTATGTCTATTCTCCATGTTTGTGCCAAGAAGTCGCAAAAGTATTTTTAATCTCAGCATTTTTCTATTTAAAAAAAATGGGTCATAAAAGAAAACGTGATACGAATGACAAGGAGTCATCTAAATAAAAAACTTAAGCGAATTAAGAAAAAAAATGAAAAGACAGGAAAAGAAAATTCGTCGGTTGAAGTGTCGTTGTAAGTATTTAGCCTCATTTTTCAGGAATACGTTCGGCACGATGCTAATCGATGTCAATACACACACACACGGATAAATTCCGTTAGAGAAAGGAAACGTAGGACAAGTTGTACGGAATGAATAGTATTCTTGACTTAACTTCCAGGCACTTTTTTATTGCTTTAGAAAAGCAAATGTTTTAAGAACACACGTCACAGAATGGAATTTTGTTGACATTTATGAGTGGTAAGTTTCACTTTTTCTTATTTTAGATAAAGAGTCCTGGTTGTCCTTGACCTCTAGCTCGGATAGCTCTATTAAGTCGACAGTTGTTCGTCAACCACAAACTGTTTCTCGCCCACTACTTTTTTCGCTAAACGATTTTGTCTTGAATGATCAACCGTTGTCAGAAAAAACCAAATCTTCTGATAAACAATCAGGGCCATTGCAGCTTGTATCCCCGGTTGAGCAATCAGTGCTAGGATTATCCGAGAAATCCGTTGACAAGCAGCTAGAGCCGGTAAGTGGACAAGTAGAAACATCGGAAGTGTCTCAAGTTCAAGAATCTCAAGAGCAAGTGCTCGATCAAGATTTTTTTATTGCAATACGGAAACGGGTGGACTCATCAAGGCCTCTAGCTCCAGCAATTCATAATTTTATTATTATCAGATGGAGTGATATCCTCAAAGAGGGACTCCTGGAAGAAGAGAAAAAAGATTTGCTAAAAAAGTACCCAATATCTGCAAATTGCAAAACAATGGAGCCTCCGAAATTGAATGTAGAAGTGAAAGCTTCTCTTCTAGAACCACTTATCAGAAGAGATAATAGAATGATAGAGAAGCAACAGAAGGTATCCCTGTGTCTTGCTGCTTTGGGTTTAATGTTGTCTAATATTTTAAGAGGTACACTGGAACTCCCATACCTGCATGACCGATTACTGATTTAAGTGGAAATCCAAATATGGATGCGGGGAGGTGAAGAGGTGAAAGAGAGGTACGACGAGCTCAGCAGTGCCGTCAAGTGCCGTTGCTAGAAAGTGGGAAGTACCCTATAGCCGTAAGCGGACAGAATGTTTATAAAAGTATCTTGATGTCATTAGAGAATTTAAAAATCTAATAAGCAAAAAAAACGAATTCTCAAATTTCAGGAAATAAAATATACTTAAGACTCTCACATAATCTAAATATTATTATATAATATATTTATTCATATAATTATTTATAATAATATAATTCATAAAACTTAATTTGCAATAACACACTTAGAGCTTTATTTTCATTTTCAATGAATGTATATTTTTAAGTTCGCAAACAGCTACATATTTAAAACGCATAAAAACATCTTTGTTTATTATAAGGAATGGATTGTTCACTTTCACATTTGTTCACTAAAATAAAATTAAACCACCATTCCACGAATAAAAGACGGACTTAATTTATTTCTTATATTTTTAATTTATAAATATATCACTCCAGCAAAGTATATTTTTTGTAGAGTAAAATTATTTAATTATTTTTAATTTTCTGTAGAATTAATTATTTTAGTGCACTGGATAAATTCACAAATTAAAAAAGCATTCTTCATAATAAAAAAAATTAAGTATTTTTTCATCATTTTAAATAGCGCTCGAAAAGCAACCAATCAGATGCAAACTTGCAAAAGTAGCAAATCATATAATTGCACGACGCATGCTCATTATTGTGGAGCCCGCGCTGCCCCACGTTGGAAATACCGATAGTCACGGCGCTGAAATGTTTACAAATTTGCGAACCCTTTATCTGGGACATCACATACCGAGCTGTCGCACGAATGGGAGTTCCAGTGTAATAAGCGATACCACGCTGAAAACACCAGTTCCCGTTAGATCACTGAAGTTAAGCAGTGTTGGGCGCGGTTAGTACTTGGATGGGTGACCGTTCGGGAATACTGCGTGTTGTTGACCCGTCGTGGGTGTGGTGGACCCACACTGGTAGTATTTATCCACCTAGAAACACTACCCAAATCGGTTAGTGAGGCAATGAACTTTCGAGTTCGAAATGCTAATCATTTTTTTTTATAAGCCAGATAGTTTGGCAATAATTACGACTTTAAGTGATGTATGCAGGAAGCTCGTGTATCTGCAGCGCGAAGAATCGCGAACTCGTCGTCTGCTTATTCTATCGAAACTTAACGCTTCTTCAAAGGATTCGTTAATTGCGACTGATCTGGATGAATGGCTCTTCGGGAAAAGTCTAGATGAGACTTTAAAAGCAGTAAAACTACTTGAACGTTCAACAAAAGATCTAAAACCAGTGGTTATAAGTAACCTTCCG
Source organism: Andricus quercusramuli (assembly GCA_932178445.1). Classification (NCBI taxonomy): domain Eukaryota; kingdom Metazoa; phylum Arthropoda; class Insecta; order Hymenoptera; family Cynipidae; genus Andricus; species Andricus quercusramuli. The sequence goes on from CAKNXH010054211.1 coordinate 51,263, forward strand.
GTGAAAGGGTCAAAAAACTTGAAGGGCCCACCTCGTTCTTCGAATTATCCTCGGATGGCACGAGGGGCCCAACGAAAGTCGGAATTCCAGAGATACAAGCACAATCAAGCTCAGAGAGGTCAGAACTATTACAAGCCACCCAACAACAGCAACAACAAGAATCAGAGCAGCAACACATCCAAGAAGTAATCACGCCGGTGAGTATTATAGGGGGTTGGTTAAAAGAGTTTTCATCTACGTGGAAGGAATTTTTTGTGGATGAAACTTTATTACAATGGGTTGAAGGTTATGAAATACCATTCTCAAGGAAAGTGAATCGAACATGGCCTCCAAAAGAATCGCAATGGTCAAAAAAAGGAAACTATTAAAATGACATATCAAATTAACACGTTGCTCTCAAAGGGAGCAATTCGTGCATGTCAAAAGGAAAAGGGTCAATTTATTCCAAAAATTTTTTTGATTCCGAAACCTGATGGTTCCAATCGTCTTATTTTGAATTTAAAAAATGTTAGTGAGTTCATTTACACAGAGCACTTCAAACTCGAAGATATTCGATCGGCTAGAGATTTAATGCATGAAGATTGCTTTATGGCTAATATTGATTCACAAGATGCATATCATCTTGTTTCTGTAACGGAACCTTACAGAAAATATTTAAGGTTCACGTTTAATGGTCAACTGTTTGAATACGTTTGTTTGCCCTTTGGCTTAAAAACAGCCTCCTTATTTGTTCACCAACCCTGGCGGACCGAACGGACGGAGCGGATACACTACAGCGTATCCTTATAGTATCCACATCGTATCCTCTCCGTATCATGCAAGAAAAACTCATTAAAAAAGAAAGATTAACATTTCAATTGTTGAAATTCGGATTCTAAGTGAAATTTTGAGTTAAAAGGTCACAGAGTGATCGCAATGGTTTTTCTTGCAACATTAAAAACTTTAAAAAATATAATACTTATCGATAACGTTGGCTGAAGGCGACTTCAAACGCATCGTCGACGGATAACACCTATGAAGTACTACTGAATGACGATGCGTTTGAAGTCGCCTTCAGCGCACGTCATCGATAAGTATTATATTTATTAACAGTTTTTAATGTTGCAAGAAAAACCATTGCGATCACTCTGTGACCTTTTAACTCAAAATTTCACGTAGAATCCGAATTTCAACAATTGAAATGTTAATCTTTCTTTTTTAATGAGTTTTTCTTGCATGATACGGAGAGGATACGATGTGGATACTATAAGGATACGCTGTAGCGTATCCGCTCCGTTCGTTCGGTCCGCCAGGGAAGATTATAAAACCGATCGTTTCTTGGCTCAGAGAGCGAGGGTTTGAATCGGTCATTTATTTAGATGACATTTTCCTCCTCGGAAATTCATTTCGAGAATGTAACAACAATGTTGTTCAGACATGTTGGTTGTTTGAAAAATTAGGTTTTGTTATCAATGAAGCAAAAAGGCATTTGATTCCAACTCAGATCTGTAAATTCATAGGATTTATTTTAAATTCTAAAGATATGAGAATTGAACTTCCTAACGATAAAAGAATTAATGTAATTAATTCAATCACCAGGCTTGACAAAAGAGATGAGTTTAAGGTGCGAGAGTTAGCATCGTTAGTAGGAACATTGGGATTGTCCTGCCATGCAGTTAAATATGGCTGGGTGTATCTGAAAGACCTTGAACGTGAAAAGTTCCTCGCTCTTAGGGCGAACAACAATGATTTTGATGCAGCCATGAAGCGATCTTCAAGGATGCATGAAGATTTGTCTTGGTGGAAAGCTAATGCCATGACAACATTTAATCCTACCAAAAAATCAAACTTTGTGATACAGATTTTCTCAGATGCGTCCCGATCAGGATGGGGTGCATACAGCAATGGGGAAAAAGCACAATGTTTTGGAACTTTTAGCTGCTTTTTTCGGCTTGAAGTGTTTTGCAGAGAAATTGAAAGATTGCAATATTTTGCTCCGTATAGATAACACCACAGCCATATCATATATGAATAGAATAGGTGGCATTCAGCTGAAAAAGTTAAGTAAAATTGCTAAAGAGATATGGATGTGTTGCGAGAATAGGAATGTTTGGTTATTTGCATCCTACATCCGATCACAGGAAAATTAAATCGCCGACTTTGAATCAAGACGATTAGAACCTGAGACAGAGTACGAATTGTGCCCAGAAGCATTTCGAAAAATATTGCAGATCTTTGGAAAGCCTGAAATCGATTTATTTGCGAGCAGAGCAAATGCTAAGTGTTCTGTTTATGTTTCATGGAAAAAGGATCCAGGCTGTATCGCTATTGATGCTTTTACTGTCGATTGGCGTCCTTATTTTTTCTATGCTTTCCCTCCATTTGCAATTATTATGGCAATGTTTGAATCACCACCATTGGTGTTTGAACCCAGAATTAATTTATTGTCTTCTTCCAATAGAGAACCACATCCCCTGGCATCCCAGCTTTCCCTGGTCGCAGGGATCTTATCAAAGAAGATTTCGTGTTAAAGGGAATGACTCAGGAGATGATAAAAATTTCCATGGCATCGCTAACTGGCTCGTCCGTACGTCAATACAACGTAGCATTGAAGAAATGGTGGCATTTTTGCTATTTGACAGGAGTAGATGTCTTCGGAGCTCAAATTTCGGATGTATTGAAGTTCTTAACGAGCGAATTTGATAAGGGAGCATCTTATGGATCCTTCAATTCGATCAGATCAGCTGTGTCTCTAATTCTGGGACTCAACGTTGGGCAGAACAAGCAGGTCAAAAGATTTTGTAAGGGAGTTTCCAAGCTTCGACCATCTCAGCCTAAGTATGATTTCACTTGGGCTCCGAAGACCGTCTTAGATTTAGTATCCACGTGGTATCCTAATGGAGATATAACGATGGAGCAACTATCGTTGAAAGTTGTCTCTTTAATTGCTCTTACTACGGGACATAGGATGCAGACTCTAGCAAATATAGACGTCAGAAATATAATGAAGAAGGACGACATGTTAGAAATCAAGATTCCATCGCGAATAAAGACGTCCACCCACAATAAGACACAACCTACTCTAAGGTTGCCCAGACTCGAAACGGATCTTTCAGTCTGCGTAGCGTCAGCAGTGCAAACATACGTAGCAAGAACAAAAGCCCTGAGAGGAGATACGGTAAAATTGTTTATTTCCTGGAAGAGACCTCATAAGGCAGTATCCACTCAAACTTTAAGCCGTTGGATTAAGAGTATTCTAAAAAAAAGTGGATTGGACACAACAATTTTTTCAGCGTATATTACCCGTCACGCTTCAACGTCGGCGGCGAAAAGGACTGGCGCTAACATTGATATGATCAAGAAAACAGCCGGTTGGACACATAGTTCCAAAACTTTTGCTAGATGCTATGATAGAAACATCATAGAAAACAAAGATGCTAGTTTTGCAAAGGTTATTTTAAACTTAAAATAAGGAGAACCCGTTTGAAATTATTTCCGTTCTTATATTTAAGTTTATATTAATTGAGGAGCAGTATTTGAACTGAAATTGCATTTATTCTTTTATAACTGGTTTAATAATACAGTTATTATTCCTTATATAAAGAATGAAAAATAGGCTTCTTCTGCCGTATATCTTTAAACATCTACGAGGTGATGATCGAAGGAGGAGGTGCGTAATACAATTGAACGATTAAGCGAACTTACCCAAGTGAAGTTCTATCGTAATTGCATGAAGCACCTCCTCCTGAAGATCAGTCCCACCCATTTAATTCCCATATCATCGAATGGATACCGAGTTCCAGTTTCGTTTCTATATCTTTGAAGCTTGTGGAACATTGGCATTGAATAAGGGTACTACGAGGTGATGATCTTCAGGAGGAGGTGCTTCATACAATTACGATAGAACTTCACTTAGGTAAGTTCGTTTAATCGTTCAATTTAAAATCATTAGCCTTAGAGCCGCAGAGCAACGATTTTTCATGTAGAAAAAGAGTGGAGGAAGGTAGTACGAAGATGGCATTATGTTGGTAAAATTTCTGACCTGTTAGAGGGAGATACTTAGCAACGAGAGAGACAGCAAATCTTCAAACATTTTTATTGGACCCTCCCATCTGTGATTTCAGTTTCCGTTACCCAGCTTACCTGCTCAGCTGCAGGGAAATACAGAGAATTTACAAATATTTCGTCTGTACAATCCGTTTGAGAAATATTATATTTGCACCCCATAAAACAAAAAAGTGAAATTCGTAAAATGGTATGCGTACATAAATAATTACTAATTAATTATCCAAAGCATGAAAGCTACTTCTATCACCTCAGAAATAGGTAACATATTGAATGCGAAGAAAATACTTGAAAACATATGTAAAATACTAGACTCATTTCAGAAAAATTATTTAATGTATGACTGAAACGCGTAGAAAAAGGCTTGTATGTGCTACGATGAGTCACATATGAAGAGTCATTCGGCTATATGTCACAAGATTTCATCCCGAAAATTAGTTTTTGTTCACATTTCGTTGCTTCCACATAGAATAGAGGGAGGTTTCTAATGACCTAAATGTTCAAATATACTTTTTTGACATATTTTGATATAATTCGACCCCAGAAGCTCGAATATAGAAATTTAAAAAAATGTCCGTCTGTGTGTAACATTTTTCTGTTCACCATATCTCGAAAAGTAAAAGAGCTACAATCATGAAATTTGTATGAAGTGTAGCTCCGATTGATATTCACACGGTGGTCGGGAAGGCGGATAAAGTTTGTTGGCAGTGCCGACAAAATCGGATTGAGTAGTTACCTTTGTTTTTACTTATGTTCTCAGAAAATCATTGTCCGAAAATCGGATCTGCTCCTTTTTTTATTTTATTAAGGATTAATCGAAAAAATATGTCGAAAATTTATTTCAATATATTTATACGTATTGATGGGTATTTATTACTTATTACATTGTTGAAACAACAAAATTGTGTAACACGAATATGTAAGTAAGATATAATACGAATAGCAAAGACCGTTGATTGAATTAATTTTATATTTTTCCTAGTTGCTTAATAAAAATAAATTAAATCATTAATAATACTATTGACATCGATGCACACGTTTATAGTCTATGTTTACACTTGATTCTTAGAAAAACACGGGCCGGTGATCGACACGTATAATATAATTGACGAGTTATATCAGTTTATCTTGGGTCGCCTCGGAGGTGCGACCGCGCGCGTTTAGCTCGTATATGAATAGAAATCGAGACGTAATATAGTTATTAGTAAGTTTTGTTGCTTATTAGTGTATTAAAGTGGCTGTGAACATGCCGACACATGCATCAGCTAAGTGCAGTCATGAAGAAAATCGCAGGAAAGTGTGTGGGCCGTGTGGACAAAAAATCATTCTAGGCCAAAAAAAATTGAATCATTTTAATATCACAGACACTAATTATAAGTTAATTAAAGATCTTATCGACAAAAATTATGACTTATCTAATGAAAGATATCCTCTGAGCATTCGCTCATCATGCCGAAAGACGCTATCGGAGCATGACAAAGGTGTGAAGAATAGAACTATTCAAAAGATCCCAAATTATGCTGACATTGTCTTACCAAAAGTGACTAGATCTGAAAGCAATTTAGACTGCATATGTTATATTTGTAGAACAGCTCAATCAACAAAGCATTGCAAAACCAATATACTTTCTACACATAAGAAGCATTTAAATAATTGTATAGATAAATCTAATGGATTATATGGCTCTTCACTTATTCCAAAGGCATCTCAATCTGAAAGCAGTGTCAACATACAGCAAGTAAACAAAAGTGTAAACAACGTCCTCAAGTTATGTGGGAAATGCTTACAGCAGATTGGTAATGGTCTTCATCACTCATGCGAAACGCGAGATTACAATGTTCGAAAAAATGTCATGCAGTTAGTGAATCAATTACCTGATAAACAAAAAGGGCATATAGCGTCATCTGTCTTGCAAGAGTTATCAAATGAGAAAAGCGTTGAAGGCTTAAAATTGAGTACTGGAGGTCGCGAAAAAACTGTTTATTTGAAAGCAAGTCAAGCCAATAATACAGTTTCATTCACAGCAGATGATTTATACGATTTTCACGCTAATACTACAGTTTCTACTAGGCATATGAGAAAAATGACCTATTTCATACGCAAAACTGCAGGTAGAAAATCGGTGCCCGTAAAATATGAAGACCACATGAAAGATCGATCACACTTATTAGATAAAGTTTATCATGAAAGTTTATTAGAATTCGAAATAAAGGATGAAAAACGCGAAAAAAGACCTGTGGTTTGGGATAATGCAAGTAACTTATTGGAATAAGTTATAGAAAAACGTAACTTGATTGGTTCGTATGTTGTAAAAGTGATGGCAGATCGCGGACAAGGTTTCTTCAAAGTATCTATGTCGATAATTCCGGATGCAGTTAGTAGTACTGATGACAATACCAACGGCATTCCTTTGAAAAAAAAGAAATTAAATGTGGAATCACAATTCAAAGATACCAGTGT